>PVLC010008622.1:0-57525 GCA_004027655.1 Graphiurus murinus | reverse complement strand
TCTCTCTCTCTCTCTCTCTCTCTCTCTCTCTCTCTCTCACACACACACACACACACACACACACACACAGCTTAAGCCTGTGATTTTTGCCTCATACTCATTCCTAATTCAAAACCCTAATATTACCAAGGGCTGGCCGCATAGGAAGTAAGAGAACAGAAGAGATAAAGCTGCCCAAGAATACAAATACACATGAGTGCCCAAACTTAAACATATCTCAATCCAGAAAGCAAAAGAGAATCTGAGCCTGTGATGTAGTTTTAAGAGGACATTTGAAGGCAAGGCCCAATGTAAATGAAAGTCAAACTTGCAAAGATGATATGCTGGCTGCCTACTGGCCTGTTTGGTAGCAAAACAGAATCTCTTTCTTGTCAACTTCAAATCACATATGCACCGTCCTCAACTTCGTAATAATGAACACAACACCACGCTATTCCAGATGTCATTCATTAAGCAAATTTAAGCCATGGAAACCCAGCTAAAAGACAGAAAGCAAGAAAAATACTGCAGAACACCACAGTATCCAAGATCCCAGGTGAACACCTGGCCAAAAAAAAAATGTGTTTACACTTTTTTCTCCTTCCTCCAGTAGAAGTCAATCTTATCTTTTTACTGCCTGGGGCAAAAAGTAATATGGGAATTTTTTTTAGAAACTTATTTTAAAGCTATTTATTCTAAGTACCTAGAGGCTTAGAAAATAAGCTGGTGGGAGCAAATAAAAATATATGCCATTATATAGTATTCTCAGGAAATGAATCCACAATATACAGGGAGAAGATGCAGGGAAACCTCAGTCATCCTGGAGTTCCTTACCTGAGTTTATCCTGACCTGAACATTGATGTCCTCATTTAAGAAATATTTATTGACAGCATACCTTGTGTTAGTCCTGGGCATGGCGGATAACAAGAGAACAAAATAAATTCCTGCCCTGGAGCTTTTGTTCTACTAGGGAGAAACATAAAGTAAACAAATAAACACAGACTATATCAGGCAGTAGGTGTATTCAATAAATAACACCTCTCTGCTCTGGTTCCAAGAAAATTGAAATATAAGGCAAAAGAGTAAGATTGATAGTAGATCAAAATATCACCTATATTAGTGACAAAGTTGAATTGGAGGGTGCGGTTGACAAATAGGTAAGTCTATAATTCTGTTCTCCACATTGGGCAGACTTTCTCACCCAGCCATACACAAGCCTAGACAGGAAGGGCAGCCCTTTTTGGAGTACTGCCGAGGTTAAGGCTTAAGGCTTAACTGCCAAGGTTAAGGCTTAAGGAAGAAGCTCACTGTTCAGAAGAAAACCCTCTCTCTTCCAAGAGAGAAACAGGAGGGTCTGACCCTCAAGCATACACGACTTATTTTTTCCAAGTTTTCAATCAGTTAAGTCATTTCCTTAGCTTAAGCATTCTGAGAGTAAAGGACTAGAGATACGTCATCAGTATTACACTATTTCACTAATTTAACTCCCTTGACCTGGAAGAAGACATCAGCACTGAAGAATCATTTCTATTCCCTTCTCCAACATTCCTCAGATTTTTTAAATTTTTCATCTGTTGGGATTAACTGTTAAGATGAGGTTCAACCATGGGTATTACCATCCTCTCAGAGGGCAGATAAGCAGGGGGTGGGGGCGGTGAGGATTGACCCCAGGAGCATTCTACCTCTGAGCTATACCCCCAGTCCTCTTTATTTTTTGTTTTTAAACGTGGTATCACTAGGTTGATAAGGGTCTTACTGTGTTGCTGAGGCTGGCCTTGAACCTCCAATCCTCCTGTCTCAGCCTCCTGAGTACTGGGATTACAGGCATGTGCCACCATGCTCAGGTAGATAAGCAGTATATTAAGAGAACCTACTATTTATTGCCTGTCTGAAATAACCCTTTCAATACCAGCACCACTTTTGAGGGTATATTCTTAGGATAACAAATAGGAGGGTAAAAATTTACTCCCATAAATCCCCTAAAATGGATTAGAACCGTACAAAAACAATATCAGGTCCAGAGTCACTCTGTGTTAAGGTTGGCAGTTCACTCCCAATTCCATTCCTCATGTCTAGCTATGATAAGCCACACTGTCCAAGAGGGGATATTAGACATTCTTTCATTAAAGTATATAATTAGGACATTGTATAATATAGACCAATATACATATGTTCCATTCTGTCATATGATTTCAGATAAAACTGCCCAAGTATAATCCTCTGATTAAACAGCTAAGATCAGTGTACTCTGCCCACATAATAAAGTCTCAGACCAAGCCAGCCAAGGTGGCACAAACCTGTAATCTCAGTACTTTGGAGGCTGAGACAGGACGATTGCAGGTTGAAGGCCAGCATGCAGTAACTTAGCGAAACCCTCAACAATTAATGAGACTCTGTTTCAAGATGAAAATTTTAAAAAGGGCTGGGGGTGTAGCTCGGTTTCAATCCTAGGTGCCCGATTTCAATCCTAGGTGCCAAATAAGTAAATAAATATATAAATATATAAATAAATCCCAGGCCAAAAGCTGCATCCTTGCACCATACCAGAATCCCACCTTGTTCACATATTATTATACTTCCCTTGACTTCCAATTCTTCCTTTATTTCTCAAAGCATCAAACATTAGGGTCAAGGGAGTTTGTAAATATTACTCAGGGTAATTAGTATCTTATCTCCTCAAATGTTATCATTTCTATGTATTAGGGAATACTATATACTAAATACTAATACTCTATACTATGTATACTACACAACATTAGAATCACTTCCCCACCAGGAATTGTGTTTTGGTACCCACAATCCACCCTCTCACTATCCCTCCTCCCCCTTCTTCTTTCTAGACTCTAGTGACATCTGTTCTACTCTACTTCTATGTGATAAACTATTTAGCTTCCATAAGTGACTGAGAAAAAAATGGTATTTGTCTTTCTGTGTCTGGCTTATTTCACTTAACATGCATCTTCCAGTTCTTCCCATGTTGCTGCAATGACAGGATTTCATCCTTTGTTATGGCCAAATAATGTTCCATTATGTATATATACAGTATTGTTTCTTATTCACTCATCTTTTGACAGACATCTTGGTTGATTCCATAGCTAGAGTATTTCAAGTAGTGTTGCAATAAATATGGGCATACAGCTATCTCTTTGATACAATGATTCTATTTCCTTTGAATATATACTCAGTGGTGGGATTACTGGATTAAATAGTTCTATTGTTAATCTTTTGAGGAAACTCTCCTCACTGTTTTGCATAATGGCTAAGATACTTTGCATTCCTACTAACAGTGTATAAGAGTTCCCTTTTCTCTACATCATCACTAGTGTTTGTTCTTTCTTCTCCTTTTAATACCAGCCATTCTAACTGGCATGAGATGTTATCTCACTGTGGTTTTGTGCACTTCCTTGATGATTAGTAATGTTGAGCATTTTTCATATCGTTTTTGGCCATTTGCATATCTCCTTTTGAGAACTATCTATTCAGATCATTTGTACAGCTTTAGTTAGATTATTCGGATTTTATTGCTGTTGAGTTATTTGAGTTCTTTATATATTCTTGATATTAACCCCTTGTCTACTAGTTTTCAAAAATTTTATCCCATTCTATAGTATGGCTCTTGACTCTATTAATTGTTTCCTTTGCTATGCTTCTTAGTTTTACATAATTCAGTTTGTCTAGTTTTGCTGTTGTTGTTTGTGATTTGAGGTCCTATCCAAAAAACTTTGCTTATCCCAATGTCTTTAAATATTTCCTCTATTTTTTCTTCTAGAAATTTCTGAACTTCAGATCTTACATTTGGATCCTTGACCCATTTTGCATTGATTTTGGTATACAGTGGGAGGTAGGAGTCTAGTTCCATTGTTCTGAGAGTGCACATTCAGTTGTTCCAGCACCATCTACTGAAGAGACCATCTTTTTTCCAGTATATGATCTTGGCACCTTCATCAAAAACCAGTTGGTTGTAGATATGTGGATAAGTATCTGGATTTTCTATTCTGTTCCACTCTGTCTCATTTTATGCCAGTGCCATATACTGTGCTTTGATCACTTTGTAGTATGTTTTAAAGTCAGGTATCATGATCCCTCCAGCTTTGTTTTGTTTAATATTGGTTTGGTTTGGTTTGGAGATTTGCTCAGGATTGCTTTAACTAGTCTGGATCTTTTATGTTCCATATAAATTTTGTGATTACTTTTTCTTCTGTAAAGAATGTTACCAGTATTTTGATGGGGATTTCATTGAATCTGTAAATTTCTTGGATAGTATAGACATTTAACAATTCTAATTCTTCTGATCCATGAGCATAGGGTGTCTTTCTGTGTGTGTGTGTGTGTGTGTGTGTGTGTGTGTCCTATGATTTCTTTCATTAGTGTTTAATTTTTGTTGTAGAGCTCTCTTATTTCCTTTATTAAATTTATATGTAGGTATTTTATTTGTGGATGCTGTAAATAAGACTTCTTTTTATTCTTCAGCCAGTTTATTATTAGTGTATAAAAATGATACTTTTTTTTTTTGGTATATTGAGTTTGAATCCTACAACTTTACTAAATTTGTTTTTCAGCTCCAAGAGGTTTTTTTGTTGTTATTGTTGTTTTGGGTTTTGTTGTTGTTGTTGTTTTGGTTTTGTTGTTGTTGCTATTTTTTTTTTGGTGGTGGTAGTGGTGGTATTCAGATTTTTCTATTGATAAGCTCATGTTATCTACAAACAAGGATAACTTGACTTCTTTCCAATTCGAATGCTCTTTACTTTTTCTCTTTCCTAATTGTTCTAGCTAATATTTATAGTATTATATTGAAGAAAAGCAGTAAAACTAGCTTGGTGCGATGGTACACACCTATAATCCTAGTACTTGGCAGGCTGAGACAGGAATCTTTGGTTCAAGGCCAACAGGTTATATGTGTCCAGAAGTTTTTCTCTTTCTTCTTGATTTTCAATTAGTTAGCATATAGTTGTTCCTAAGTCTCTGGCAATCCTTTGTATTTCTGTGGTATCAGTTGTAATGTCTCTTTTTCTATCTGTAATATTATTTATTTATATCTATAATAATAATTATTTAGGTCTCTACTTTTTTTGTTGTTGGAATGGTTCAAGGTTTGTCAGTTTTGTTTTTCCTCCTAAAAAAAAAAAAAAAAAAACTCTTCATTTTATTGATCTTTTATTCTCTAGCTTGTTTATTTCTGTTCTGAACTTTATTATTTCATTCTACTAATTTTGGATTTGGTTTGTTCTTACTCTTCTACTTCCTTGAGTTGCAGTGTTAGGTTGTTTATTTGAAATCCTCTCTGTCTCACTGTGTGTGGGAGGAGGGGGCGGTATTGGTGATTGAACCCAGAGACATTTTACTTCTGAGCTACAGCCCCAACTCTAATTATTTATTTATTTATTTATTTATTTATTTATTTATTTATTTATTTATTTATTTATTTACGTTTTAAGACAGGATCTGACTGGGTTGCTAAGAGTTTTGCTAAATTGCTGAGGCTGGCCTTGAATCTGCAATCTTCCTGTCTCAGCCTCCAAACTACTGGGATTACAGGCATGTACCAACACACCTTTTAAGTTCTAAAGCTAGCTTACTTACAGTGAATAATACATTTTAGCATGGTATTCATTAAAATATAGTTTATACAAATTCTATAAGTTATACCAATTATTTTGAAAATTCATGTATGAACACTAAAGTCAGTTCCCAAGAGCACTATGATACAATACTAGTACTAAAGAACCTTATTTTCATTTGATTTTCAGCTTACATTGCTATCGTTGCATGTTATCATTGATTTTAAGATACATATTTTTAACAATTTTACTTCTCTAAAATCAACATGTGTCTCATAATTGGGGTGGTAGGAACCATTATGTTTCAGTTTGGATATGATTTTTTTTTCTTTGTTAATGGGTAAAAATATTGGTGTATCATATGATCAGAGGCATCTTAAATTTATAAAATAAATTGATAATTTCTTAGGAATTTATGTTGACAACTTCATGGAAATAAACTTAAGTTTGGTTCTCCATGTACTAAACTTTAATTTAAGAATCAAGTCAACTCTAGCCTACTCCCTTTTTATCAGATATGCAACAACCAGCGCCCCCTTCAGGCTCAGAACATTTTCACCATCCCAGATGGATTTGCAAGCATACAGCTGGAAGGGATGTATCAGCAATCCCCTGGGTTCTCTCCTCAAATTGCTTTTGTATCCCAGAGGAAACTCATAGATATGAAATGGTGCAGATTAATAGTTTCCTCTTAAAAGGAATATCACAACTGTATCAAGCCAGTTTTTATATAAAGCTAATAAACTATTCTTTAGTTCAGACCAGCATCAACCCTCATCTACTGGCCATTCCATAACCAGACTCTTATTAGTCTAACTCCACATGGAATCCATCAGCAAATCCTATAAATATCTATCTTCAAAATGTATTCTCACATTTACGACACCATCTTCTTTAGCAATAACCCCCTACCTAGCCTTCTCCCTCTACCCTGGTCTCTCTACAGTCAGTTCTTTACACAAAACAAGACTAAATGTCAAATGATGTCACCATTCTGCCCTTAACACTCTAACAGCATTTTCTGTACTCAGAGTGAAAGCAAAAAGCCACTGTTGCCCTTACAAAGGCCCACAACCTCTCTGTCAGGGCTCATAGTTGGTAGGGGGTAGAGCCAAGGTTTGCACTATCAGATTAGCTGTCTGACTTCAAATACCAAAAGTAGACTTAAGTAAGACTTGGTTTTTGAACAAGTATCTCATAGTATAATGGGGAAGACAAAGGCATAGAAAGTACAATAGAAAACTGAGGAGTAGTTAGCATGTCCCATGGAATCTCTAATCTACAGTTATGTCTAACCTACATGCCTTCTACTCTGGCAGCAGATGACCTCCTCCCCATTTAAGGACTCTAAGACCATGTGCTGAAGACTAGCATTTCATTCTAGTGACAACTTCAGTTGCTTACTGAGGTCAAGGGATATACTTTATTCATCTTGTACTCCTGTGGCTAAAACAGTCCCTGGAAAACAGTAAGTTTTTATTAACTATATGATGAATTATAATTCTAAGATCCAGATGACTATTTTAATATACCTTTATATCAGGGTCAAGGTATGTTATTTATAGTGACACCAGAAAGAAGGCTAAACTGTTTATTGTGGGTCACTCTTTGAACAGAGATAAAGAAAATTATTGTTTAAATTACAAATTGTGCCTAAGAAGGCCAACGATTGAGCAATAATTAAGTCACTGACAGTCATCAAAATAAAATGTTTAGTTTTATAATTACCATCTGACAAAGCTTGGATGGGGCAGGGCAGACATAGGAAATGTTAATATAATAAAGGATAAAGTCTCTGGGTGATGGAGAAAGGAGAGAGAAGCTTGGCAGATGAGGAAGAATGGAGCTTAAGAAAATTACTAGACCAATTCACTATTTTAACCACTGATTTTATTATTTCTTGGCCCATATGATTATGATCATGTCTAAAAATAAAGCAGGAGTTCTATAAATTAACAAAATTGCAACCTCTTCCTCTTTACCATAAGGCTTATTTTAACCATATTAAACTTTAGTTTTTGACATAAATATCTAACCCACCCTTCCTGTCTTAGCCCCAAGACCCAAAGTAGCTGTCAAAGCTATACATTCCCATTGGCAACTGGCATCTTGTAGCTGCCAATTTGGAGAGAACACTAACAATCTCTCCCATACTCTACCTTCCTGGAATTATTTTCCTTATTGTTCAAGAGGAATGTAATGTATCAGCAAGTAGATCAGCTGGCACCCTCCAATCTGTAAGTAAAAGGGCATTGTAAACTACATATTATCCATAATTCATTTGCCCAGAGTCTGATTTTATTGTTAAAAATTGGCAGCCCATCCTTACACATGCACTTCTAATTCTCCATGAAAATACCACTGTTCTCATACAGACACGGTCTCATAAGTAATCTCTTGTGTATTGCTATTGCCTTTTGGTTAAATTAAAAGTTATATTATCCAATCCCAATACAGTCATATAAATAACACCTTATAAGAATGAAAGTCTGTAAGGAATAAATTCTGGGTTCAGGTATTGGGATATTTGGCAAAAACTTAAACTTGTGGTGAAACTGGGAATGAAATATGAAGACTATTTGGCTTTTGGCTATGTGAAGCATAGGAAATGGATCCCAGAATCTCCAACTATTACAAGCATACCTGAGCTGGGTGGAAGAGCCCAGGCATGTACAGACTGGTGAAGCCAGAGCTGGGGTCAGTGCCCACTTAATCAGTTTCACTGATGCCATTGTCTTCCTGATTATCAAGGCATCCACCCATCTTCCCTCAAAAGCCAGGATCACAAAATTCAGTGTAAACATTCAACATGCCCCATTTGATAACTTATTAAATCTGTACTTTCTTTTATTCAGAGTGTTAAAATGCATCTTTCTCTTTCTCTCTTTAATTCCAATCTTGTTGTAGTCCAAGTGAACATTTTCCAAGATTTCATGGGAAAAAACCTTCTCACTAAATCTAGACCACTTTACACATAGGAAAAGAGGTGAAGTTGGGAACACTGGGTCTCAGCTTTGCTTTATTTGTTCTCATGGCTGCCTAGAGAATAATAAAGGTCATACTATAAATCTTTTATTTCCTGTACTGCCGATCCACAGGGCTATCTTATTAGGTTAATTGTGAAATCTGTATTAATTAGTGATTCAAAGGAGAGCAATACAAAATCCTCAATAATATTATTACGAATATTGAACTCTCTAAAATATATTAAAAGAATAAGATGTGATTCTACAGATTCCATCTCTACAGAAAAATTCAATCATCCACATTTCACATACATATAGAATTCATTTACGTTTGATGTACATTAATTTCCATTTATCAGTATGCTACAGGATTATTTAAGTATCCACATAATCTAGAATTATCTATATTCATCTATATTTAATAATTTATATTATTCTGTGTTGTGAAGACTAAATGAGATAGCATGTAAAAAATTACTTATTGTCATCTAGTTTTCTAGATACTTGAAGCCATCTCTTCCACATGAATAAAATAAAAGCCTTCAAACTTTTATCAGATAAAATGAGAAATCCAATGCCTTCCTAATATGTATGATCCAAGGAAATGAAGTTAGCATATAAAGAGATACCTCCTTTGAGGGGTCCTCAGTGAGTAAAACTAAAAGGTATACAAATAGCTATAATTAGTACCAGCATGGAAATAAGAACTGCAATAGAAATAGACAAAAATGTTAGCAAGGAAAATATTAAATTTTGCTAAATCAGTCACAGAGGAGGGACATATGAAACATTTTTCCCAAATATTCGTTTGGCACCTAATAATATTTCTGCTCATAAATGTAAGTAAATATACTTTACTTACAATATTATAAGTATATATTTATATACTTACAGGTTTTTACTTATAGGTATACTCAAATAGCTTTCCTTATTTTAGATAAGCACTGAACATCAAAGTAATAATACTTCCAATAAAACATTTAATGCAAATTCTATGATAAATGTAGACTCATTCCTTCTTGAGCATTTATTTAGCACCTACATTAAGGTACAATCTAGATGAAATAGAGGGATATAAGATATGGTTCTTACCCAAAATAAACTTAAAGGTGATCACTGTGACCGATTCTGGTAAGTTTCCTGGAATCTAAAGTCATTCCGAAACTTACACATTGTCCTGAGATCTTTAAGCTAATTTTACATTAAAGTCTGAAAGTATATTTTCAATTCGTTTCTGGGAACTTTCACTTACACAATTATTTCTGTGGCTGTCTTTTTGTTAGTGTTCTTCTAAAGCCATTCTACACAAATTTCAGCTCCACTGAGTTTTATTCAGCTTTAAATTGATTTATAGAATGAAAAGTAAGAAACTAGTATTAAGATAAAAAATTATAGGCCAGACAGCAGACTTACAGGTGGCATTCTGAAGATGAAGGAACAGTTTCCCCTCAAGAAGATCATGGTTAGTAGTGGAAATAAAAATGGAAGCAAGTGGCCCTAACACAGTACAATGTGTGCCACACTGGGAATAAGTTTGATGTACTATGGAAAAAAGTATGACTGTCTAATTTGTTTAACAGAGCCACAATGCAAAAAAACTTCATTTTTTCTCAAATGTCCATATTTGTTTGCTTATGTTATTTAAAAAGACATCAACTCACACAGTGTCTGGAACATCACTGGTACTCAAATATGCTTGTTGATGAAAATGTAACCAAGATCATTTTTGTTTCTTTATTCGTTAGTTTGGGGGAAAAACAAACTTTTATAAGTATCATATAATGAATTAAATTCCAGAATTCTTTTGATTTTTATAAATATGAATGAGTGTGTGCTGTATATATGTATGCATAAATAAAAGCGAGAGAACCCACTGTGTATAAGTTGCTTCCAAGTCTCTCAGTGATGATGACCCTAGACAGACCTTCATTCATACAGAGTCATATCAGTGGACTGCTTTAGTTCTATGATATAAAGTAGAAAGTAAAACTGGAGAGTTTCTAGGTTTGGAAGACTAGTACTTCCTGATATGCAAAATTCAAGGATACTATCTAGGTGCTTGAATTCACATTAGGAGATAGAGAGCTCTAGATAAAAGAGAATAAGCCTCCCAACCCCACCTTTTAGGATCCAATGCAAATAGAATATCTCTGCAAAACTGAGGAGGTCTGGGCTGAGGCCAGGTCTCTGTAGCGATGGTCATGGATTAGTGACTTGGCCCAATGCTAGGACCTCAACTGTTGGGAGGGAGGCTGGGTTTGTGCCTATCAAGAAGCTAGAATTAGAATTTCCTCTCTCCAACCACCCTCTCACTCTAAGTTGCATGGGTTTTAAAAGAGTGAGGGTGAAATTAATCATCTGAACCAAGCCATTTTTGAGAGTGAAAGGTAATACTATTTATATTTGCTTTGGGAATAATGACTATGTAGAAAAGTGTCAAAGTGATTTAACACTAAGCCCAGAACAGTATGGGTGTGCCGCTCTATTAGCAGCTTATAGCACTGAGGGTAGGTAAGTAGAGTGAATTCTTCCTCCCAACGTTATGAAGAAGCACTAGAAGTTAGTGAATGACCTGTATGAATGATAACAGAAGATGGGAACCTCAGTCAAGCCCAATGACATTGCTTCAATAAAGCAGACAGAATGGGGCATCAATATAAGCAGAGACAGCAAAAGGAAGAGGGGGGTTTATTTAAAGTGGTATGTGTTATTAACCTGTACTTGTTGGCTGACTTAACACCATAAAACTCTTCCCAAAGCTATTTGTTGTAGCAATTATACTGTGCTCTGGCTTCTGGGGTCAGACCCACACTTTTCCTGAAGATCTCAGGACTCCATGTCAACCCACAGAAATCTTTCTGCCCCCACTACAGTGTTAAAACATGGGGGATGGTTAAAAACATAGAGTAGATGATATTGCCTAGAAAGGATCTAAAAAGTATGAACTAAATGTGAGGGAAGCCCTGGAAAATATAAATATTTAAGCCGGGCGTGGTGGCGCATGCTTATAATCCCACCATTCAGGAGGCTGAGACCGGCTGCTACCTAGTGAGGCACTCCGCAACTTAGTGAGACTCGGTTTCAAAATAAAGAATAAAAAATAGGGCTGGGGGTATAGCTCGGAGGTAGAATGCCCCTGAATTCAATCCCCAGTACCGCAAAAAAAAAAAAAAAATAAAGAAAAAGAAAATATAAATATTTAAAGGGATAGAAAGGAGAAGTTAAAAATGGGTGGCTAAAATTGCAATAGCTAATATTTTGAAATGATAGTTATATGCCAGGAATTCTGTTAAGTGCTTTTCCACATTTTATCATTTTATCTGCTTATTAAATGTTTATTTATGGAAGTAAAATACTACATGATGTTCATTCACTTGCTAACAAGACAGACACATTAGCTATCATGGAACTTGTGCTGTCTACAAAAGAAGATATTAAATGACATGCATTTTGATAAATCACAACTGTTCACTCATTCTGAACTTGAATATCCTTGGTGACCGTAGAAGGCCTGTTTCTCAGGTGGCTGTTGGAAAAGGAATAAAACACAGAGGCTACTGTAGCTGAAAGCTTTGAAATCACCCCTCCCATCTGTCCCTCTAGGCACAGAGCCGGTTTCACTTAATTTACACATAATGACTTTCTAATTATCGACTTACGTGTCTTGCCAGTTTCCTTAGAAACTGTTTCAAAAACAGTTTAATGTTACAAAAATCTAAACTTAGCACAGAAAATTGAGTAGAAATTTTAAAGAAAATAAGTTGGTGTCACTGTTGGAATAAATGGTATAATTGGACCTATCACCAGTCACCAGCAAGCACAGCTGAGCTCCCCACCCCCACACTTAAGTCGCTGAGATTTTTTTTTTTTTTCCTTCCTATGTATTCAAAGGCTTTTCAAAAGAGAACAAAGATTTCCAAGATTTTTTTTCTCCCTTTCCCATTTGGAAATGTTTGTCTTAGAAGATAAAAATCTGCTGCCCAAAGCAGAAATCCAGAGCATTCACACATCCATTTAAAATCTATTAGACACCTTTTATACACTAATCACTGAGCTGAGACAGGAAACCACTAGATCTCAAAAAGCACATTGACTGAAGTCTTAGAAGTCTCTCTTTCTTCTTAAAAAAAAAAAGTGTAAGTATTCAGAATGCTGTAACAAAAGCAAGTTCATGTAGCTGGAGGTTAAAGAATTTGCCTTCTGATTCCAGTCCCACCAATATTATGTTATATGACCTTAGGCAAGCCACATCAACTCACCAGCCAAAGTTTCCTCATTAATAAAGAGAGATGAAATGGTACCTACTTCAGGGTTTAAAACTCAAATATGATAATGCACTGTGTGTCAATCATAGTATTTATGCATTCCTCTTGTCCATTTACTCAAGCTAAGACACAGAACTCTTACTGTAACAGAGTAGCCCCCTCCAGAAGCTGTCTCTAACAGAATTAATTTTCCCTCCTTTTCTTAATCTTTTCCCTAATCTCTTAATAACCCATCCCTTTTACAAGGCATTCTAAATTCTAAAGAGAGGCCTTTGTATAGCCACCTCCTTTCTTCAGGTCGTAAGAATTGACTTGCAGAAAGTAATGTGTCTGTCTGAAAAGAAAATGTAGATGCTGGCTTTGGAAGGTCAAGGACCATTTGGATGTTCTGAGGAAGAGAAAGACAAGAGACCCAGAGGCCCAGCCATGGAGAGGAAGGCCCTTAGCAGAGCCTGGATTTCTCGCTCAAGTCCCACTGCACCCTTTTTTCCATCTGAGTCCACTAAGATAAGAGAATTGACTGAGGAAAAAGTAACTCTGTCTTCTTCAAAGCTGGCTTTAATAAAGCGTTTTCCTTCCACCAACTTCTGTCTCCTGAGTTTTTGGTTGACCAGGGAGCAGAAGGAACATTAAATCCTGCTAACACTACTATGTGCCAGGCATCCTATCTGTCTCTAGGAAAACTAAGAGGAAGATGATAGGATGATGGTCTCTCAGAGATGATGGTTTTGCCCTCTTCTCTATACTAATTTTTGTTTTTATTTTTTAGGGGGATTGGGCTGTTTGTTGGTTTGGTTGGTTGGTCGGTTGGTTGGTTGGTTGGTTGGTTGGGTGGGTGGTTGGGCTTTTTTGTTTGTTTGGTTGTTTTGATTTGGTGCTCAGGATTGAACCCAGGGGAATTCTCCCTCCGAGCTACATGCCCAGCCTTTTTTATTTCTTATTTCGAAACAGGATCTCATTGGGTAACTGAGAGTCTCGCTACATGGCCGGGGCTGGTTTGAACCTGAGATCCTCCTGTCTTAGCCTCCCAAGAACCAGGATTATAGGCATATACCACCACACCTCACTCTATACCAGTTTGTAACTGGGTCTTAGGCTGAAACCATCAGACTTTTTAGTGTGACATCCCTAAAAATAACTTGCAAGTAATAGTAATCTCATAAATGGCTCTGACAATTTCATTTATGTACTAGGAGTTTGCAGGATATATGTGTGCATATGTGTGTACATATATGTATATATAGGTGCATGTGTGTGTATACATGTACACATGCATAAATGTGTATACAAGGATATGTATGTATATGTGTGTATGTATATATGTGTGTGTGTATCCAGAAACTACATAATGTTATTGTTCTGTAAAAGGATGTGCTAAAGAGTACAATATTTAAAATACTAATGATAGACATTCACCAAGTGGGCTTAATCAAAAGATAAACTGAGAGCAAAGAAGGTGACCTATCTGAAGGTGATGGGAGGGAAGGGGGAAACACCCTAATGCACATGATGTACATTCAAAACATATCAAAGTCAATCACTAAACTGAACATGAGAAGGGGTACGGGGGAGGGAATGAGGTGGGAACTGACGAAGGGTTAGCTGAGATCTGTGTGCGTGTATGTCTCTACCAGCTTGTGCCTCACAAAGATATATAATTACAATGCACCAATAAAATTAAGTGAAAAAGTAAACAAAGCAAAAAATAAATAAATTACTATAAAAAAGATAAGCTGAGTATCTCTAAATGCTGGGACTATACATCTTTATATATATATATATATAAAAAAAAAAAGGCTGACACTCCATGAATTGTCTTTCCTGTTTAAGGAATATTTTAAAAGATACATATCATAGTTCCTCTAATTTTTTTGTCTAAAGGGAGAATTCAAAGTACAGAGGACTCTCTGGATAGTGCTAGAAAGAGTATTTTTAGACTCATTCTATTGTGTCCCTTTAGCTGCTCAGCCTCACCTACCCCCTCCCTCAGCAAACCCTTGACTGGAAACCTCTGGAAACTGATACAGCATGCTATTGATATTTCTGAAATAAAAAGTACAAAACAGTCCTCAAGAGAAGGCAATGTGCCCTGCCAATCAGGACTTCACTCTAATATCATTGCAAATGCTAAGTCTTTGCTCCCATTGTTAGAGAGGACATCACTAGCAGAACAAGCACCAGCTTCAGATTTACTTAAAGATAAGCCATGAGTGAGGGATTCCCAAATGGGACTGGCCCCTAATGATTAACACACTCTGACCTTCCTCCCAAGGATGAAGAAATAACACCCAACATCTGAATGCCTTCTATAGTTGCTGCATATAAAATGTCCCTTTCCCTGACACAGAATTCCCTTCACCGTTTTTCCCCTCATTGCCTTGCCAATGTATTTTTATACATGATTCTGATCACATTTATCTTTCAAAGCAAGTGCTGCTATCTGAGCAAAGAAAAGAAAACCTAAGATGAATATAATTTGCATGTGTGAAGGAAGAATTCTTAAGAAAAGAACACTCCCAACTGTAGGGGTAAAACTATATGTGTTTTATGTGCAACTGAGTATACAAATATACAAGACAATGTTTAATTTTATGTGCATGGCAAATAGTAAGCTTTAGCACTTGTATGAGGTAAATTTTAAACAAAAAGCACTGTTTTTAAAAATGTCAAAAGAAATGAGTTGTTAGTAAGCTAAAAGTCTGATTATAGGACAAAATCACAAGGCTTAAAGGAATGGCTCAATAATCACAGGCCCTCCCACCTGTCTCTTTCTAGTCCCTATATACTATTAGTGTTACATCAAATGCCATCTATTCTGTTACAATGTGATTCTCGGGTTCTAAAAACTAATCGCCCCAAATCATGCTCTAAAACAATGTTTTGGGGGAAGGAAAAAAGAGATTGAGGCAAGAGAGTTTCAGGATCAATAACAAATGTAGTTTTCCTGCAAGACTTGGAATAATAAATTTGGCTGTTTAGTCAAATTTAAGCAAATAGTTATTAATATATCTAATATTAATCACTAACTCAGAAAAAAATCTCACTTTTGCATGATTGTATTAGTATTAGCCTATATTTCTTAGATTTTTACAACTGTTTTGACCCATTGTAATGATGAACAAACCTCAAAGCCAGATACATTTCTGCAAGCCAATGGTTGTTTTACTCCTGTATTCTGGCTGCTTGTTTTGCATTATGCTTTATTATGTTATGACCATATGCTCTATGAAATAGAAGTCATGTTCCTTTGTTAATCAGTACTTTGTAAACTAGAAAAGCTGTCACTTTTTCTTAAAATTAATATTAGCAAGAGCTAAAATATCAAAACCATAAGCTCATTGATGAAGTTTCTCCTTCATGTTACAATATGGAAAATACAGCCAAGTGCATTGGTACACACCAGTAATCCCAGCCACCTGGGAGACTGAGTCAGAAGGACCACAAGTCCTAAGCCAGCCTTGGAAACTTAGTGAGAGTCTGTGTCAAAATAAATTTTTAAAAAGGGCCAGGGATCTAGAGTGCTTGCAGAGGTTCTGGGTTGAATCCTCCCCAGTACTGAAAAACAAATACTATGATAAATACGTGCACAAGGACATTTTAAGTATAACTCTTGTTTGTGATGTCTACTCTGTTTCTCAAGGGATGACCTAGAAATGATTATCAATAGTAATCTAGAATGGTGTTATTTTGTAATATGCTTTAAAACAATGCGCCAGAAACAGTGTGATATCATGTATGTGCCCATTAGTTTAAGCTTCAACTTTAAGGTAAGCAATGCCTCTATAAAATTCAGATTCCAAGGCAGCTAACAGGTGTTACCAGAAAGGCCACACTGGAAGGGAGGGACTTTTTTTTTTTGGTAAGTCATAGCTCAGTCAACAGCTTGGGCTTTACTAACTAGCAGAGTAAGTATCAAAAACAGTTTTTATTGGTAACATTGTGTTTTATTACTGAACAAGATGAATGTTAGAATAGGCTTAAGAAGCTGGGCATGGTGGCACACGCCTGTAATCCCAGTACTTGGTAGGCTGACACAGGAGGATCATAGGTTCCAGGCCAGCCTCAGCAACTTAGCAAGACTCTGAGCAATTTAGTGAGACTCTGTTTCAAAAAAAAAAAACACTAAAAGGGCTTGAGGAGGCAAGGTGTAGCTCAGAGTTAGAATGTCCCTAGGTTCAAAAGAAGAAGAGGGAGAGGGAGAGGGAGAGGGAGAGGGAGAGGGAGAGGAAGAGGGAGAGGAAGAGGGAGAGGGAGAGGGAGAGGGAAGAAGAAGAAGGAGGAGGAGGGGGGGGAGGAGAGAGAGAGAAAGAAGAAGAAGGAGGAGGAGGACGAGGAGGAGGAGGACAAGGAGGACGAGGAAGAGGACGAGGAAGAGGAGGAAGAAGGGGAAGGAAAAATAGGCTCAAGTTATTTGAGATATATGCATTAGCTAAAGTATTTTCAAGACCTTTCCTCTTGAACAGAGACTAAAAATCTTAGAAAATTCTGGCCTGTACCCTTACAGGAAATGTTCAGTCTTGATCTGTAAAAGTTCTGCTTTGAGCTTTGGGATTAGGTGGACCTTCGGTTGTCTCTATATCGAGGTGTCTGCTTCAACCAAATCATTCTTATATCAGAATAGCCTAAGTTTCCTAAAGAACAGAGAGCTGAGCCTTTATCAAGCTTACCTAACAAAGTACATATACACTGATGTGTGCCTATTTGCTACAGAATGTTTACTTATGAAATACCTAAATTTATGACATTTTTTTATCTGACACTTCTTTTCATTATAACCTAGTAACCAGATTATAGAGGAGTAACTTAGAACAGTATCAACAAAAACTCCTACAAGTGATCTAAGACTGGTTATGTTCTTTTCTACATGGTATTAAATAAAATCTTATTAAAAGAAGCTGTTTAAGCCGGGCGTGGTGGCGCACGCTTGTAATCCCAGCATTTGGGAGGCTGAGAGCGGAGGATCCGGGTTCGCGGCCAGCCTCAGCTACCTAGTGAGGCACTCCGCAACTTAGTGAGACTCGGTTTCAAAATAAAGAATAAAAAATGGGGCTGGGGGTATAGCTCGGAGGTAGAACGACCCTGAGTTCAATCCCCAGTACCGCAAAAAAAAAAAAAAAAAAGAAGCTGTTTATTCCTTCAGTTCTGGTAAAGGAAGCTTAGGAAGAGTAAGAGACTTATTGACAAAAATTGATGGTTCATAGATAACCTTGCTGCAAGACATCCCTAGACTTAAAAAACTAAAACTAAAAAAAATTGAAAGACGCTGCTCCAGAGGAATCTTCTGATTCTTCTGTTTCCTTCACATAACAATATTCTTGGAATAATAATTTATCCCATGGATAAGGCAAATAAATGAACAAAGTAGAACAGAAAAACAACTGGGGAAGATGTAAGTCAAATTCAGTAGGCAAAAGATGACCTTTTTCTTATTTGAACTTAAATCTTCAACAAACATCTTAGTTTCCAAACCATCAGTAATCAAGTGCTTATAGGAAGTAAGAAAAGTCCTGTGCTGGGGTGAAGCACATGTGGGTATAATCCTGGCCGACTGTGGTGAACTGGAAAGCTGATCTCAACCAAGCTGCTCAGCTCCCATCACTAGTGGCCAGGTGGAAGCACAGGTCAGATCTTAAAATTTCTCAAGAGAATCCCAAAACTTATATTTAGTATGAAATTTCCTAAACCTTCCTCATTGGTTTACTATTAATACCACTGCAGTAAAGAGTTAACACAACATTTCAGGGTCATCTACATCCTTATTCCAAAGGAAGATTTGGCGCTTACCTGATTCTGGAAGGTATTAAAGATCTTTAGAACATTTTAACTGATGAAAACTGTTCTGTTTACTAAGGATCTTGGACCACACCAGATAATTTATGATAGCGATGTGATTTATAGTTGGGGCCTTATGTCATGTAGTATGTAACAGTCTGACCTCAGGAAGAGCTGTAGACCAAGGTCAGCATAGCTATGTGACCAGCCAATAAAAACACTGGACACCAAGGCTGAGTCAAGTGTCCCTGGCTAACAACACTTCATGCCTGCTGTCATCCAGTGCTGCTAGGAGAATTAAGTACTATCCACATTACTCTACTGAGAGAGGACAACTGAACTGGAAATTTGTGTTGGTGTCTCCTGGACTCTGCCTTATGCATGTTTTCCTGTAGTTGATCTGAATCTGTATCCTTTATCTGTTCTGTGAGTTCCCCTAGCTAATTATTGAACCTGAGGGTAGTCTTAGAGACTTCCCAAATGTGAATGTTAATTTTAATGATACAAATAAAACCAACTATATGGGCTAAGTTTGGATGCAAACCATCAGTTTACAACTTCTAATCTCTAGTGCTAGCCCCTCACAAGGTCAGTGTTAGAAATAACCAAACAGATGATAAAGTAGAGCACTTTAAAGCACTTACTTCATATGAGTAAGAACACAGAGAGTATAACTGTTTGGTGGTCGGCTTCAGGAGAAAGCTTAGGGAAAAAGTTCTGAGAAATTTAAATCAGGTTGAGCTCACTGGCAATTAACATTTATCTTCTTTGAGTAGACATTGAAAGGATGTCAGGGTTTCCATTGCTTTAAACTTAATGAAGAAATGCAAGGTTTTATTTTCAATGCTGAAATTTGCTTCTAAGTTTTCTTGATTCAAAAACACAGATGATGCTACTATTTATGTCACTATTGCTTAATTGCTTCTTTCTAGGCCTTAGTGCAAAAATACTAAGAGATCAGTGTGATTAGCTCAATATAATAAGTATTTCTTGGGCACTCATTCTGCTTCCAAGACCAATGTGAGAATCCAGAGACATAAAAATAAGTAAGATAAAGTCCCTGTCTTCCCATAACCTTTGGGAATGGGTGATTTTTTTTCATCCATCACAAACACAACCAGTACAATCTCAAAGATAACTTTGAGCATATCATTGTCATTTTTCACAGACCTAAATCAGGCTGGTTAACAGGCTGCAGTGTCTTTCTCAAAAGTTGGTCCAGTCTGCCCTGGGCTACTTCCTGAAAGATGAAAGGAACACTATTGCCCATCAGATATGTCTTCCCTGCTTTTTCCTAGCATTTAATTACATGAAAATGTTCTACTCTTGGAAGCATGAAAATGTTCTACTCTCCATTCCAAAGTTTTACATAAGATCTCTCCTTTTTTTTTTTTTTTTTTTTTTGGTATCATGGCTTGAACTCAGAGGTATTCTCCCTCTAAGCTACATCCCCAGACATTTTTAATTTCTTTAGTTTGAAATAGGGTCTAAATTGCTAGGGATCTCTTTAAGTTTCTGAGGCTGGCTTTGAACATGCAGTCCTCCAATCTCAGCCTCCCAAGTACTATAATTACAGGCATGTGCCACCATACTTAGCTTCAGATCTTTTCTGTCTTAAAAGATATTACTGAAACAAGGCATGGTGATACATGCCTATAATCCCAGGTATTCAGGAGGCTGAGGCAGGAGGATCACAGATTCAAGGTCAGCTTGAGCAATTTAATGAGATCTTATCTCAAATGAAAAATAAAAGGGGCTGAGGATTTAGCTCAGTAGTAGAGCACATCTGGGTTCAATCCCCAGTACTGGGGTAAAAATAACTTGAAAAAAAATAGTAATTTTTTTTTTTTTTTTTTTTTTTTTTTTTTTTTTTTTTGTGGCACTAGGGATTGAACTCAGGGGCATTCTACCTCCGAGCTATATTTTGAAACCGAGTCTCACTAAGTTGCAGAGGGCCTCACTAGGTAGCTGAGGCTGGCCTCGAACCCAGATCCTCTGGTCTCAGCCTCCCGAATGCTGGGGAAAAAATAGTAATTTTTTAAAAAATGTGCGTAAATATAAATATATGAAAATCTCATTCACCATCTCTTATCCAAGAAATAAAATTCTCGGTGTCTTCCTGAGGCTGCAAAGTAGATACATCAGTTTTGACCTTGGCCCAACACAAGGAAGCAGTTCTCAGGCAAAGAATCTTACTGGAAGAATACAAATGAACTGTTAGGAGAGTTTGAGAAGCTTTGTCCTTGTTGCTCAGGGAATTTGGCAGTCTGGTGTTACAATAAGCAAATATGTCATGCGTGTCATTCCATAATGAAACACTTCTTCTTTAAAGATATATTAACATCTGGATAGCTCCAGAGCTCTTAAGGTAAAAAAACATAGAATAATTAAATAAGCAATAAAATGCCATCCTCTAGGGGGAAATCTGTTTCAAGGGAAGCTACAACATTATGTTGCCTGGACTATTTTTATCCTGTGATATATATTACTAAGCTCTGTAAATTTCATTTGGACCTCAGAGAAAAGGGAACCTTTATTATGAATTATGTTTATCAGTAAATTTGAACATCTGCTGCCTTCCTCTGTCCTATAAAATAAGTTTACCTTGCCACTTTCTTTTGCATCAAAGACAATTACCAAGTGAACAAATATAAACAAATAGACGACCTTTATATTGAGCTATCTACTCCAAGTATGCTAATGTATTTCTTGCAAAATGTCATAATACACTGAAAAGTTGCTAAAGACAGTAGCAACAAATGAACAAAGATAGGAGGAAAATTAAAGGAAACAAGCAGACAGGGGAAGCAGAGAGGTAGAAAGGAACAAAGATAAAGTTGAGACATTAGTTAATCAGGGATCTCTGAGGTCCATGAAGATAGTACCTTAGTGGAAGGTGCCATTTGGAAAGGAGGGCATTTCTCTATCATAGCATTAAGCCCAATAGTTAACTCAAAAGGGAGAGATTTTTTAAAGCAATTTAACTTGAAAATTATAGCAATTTTAATGTCTAAAAGTAGCTTGTTTTACTTCTTATCCAAATAAAACTTTGATTTTTCTATTTCTCTTATCTTCTTAAAATAAAATCCACTCAATATTTTATCTTATAGTACATGTTTATTCTTTATCAGTAAAAGTAATGACATAGCTACAATATGCTATTTTTTTCACAATATGTATATATCAACTTAGCTAGATCACAGTACCCATGTATTTCAAACATTCTTCTGGATGTTTCTGTGCAGTTTTTTTTTAATGATATTAAGATTTAAATCAGACAATTTGGGGGTTGGGGAGGTACATAGGATTGAACTCCCAGGGAAAAAATAAAAAATAAATTTTAAAACTTTTATTTTTTATTTTGAGACAGGATCTCACTAAATTGTGCAGGCTGGCCTCAAACATGTGATCCCCCTGCCTCAGCCTTCCAAGTTTCTGGGATCATGGATGTGGGCCCTGACACCAGTGTCATGAGCAATGGGTTGCCAGGTCCTAAGACTAGTAAGTCATGTCACAGACAATTTGTGTCTTTCCACAATGTTACAATGTTTATAACTCAAAGGTTATTGCACACAGGAAATTGTCCAAGTAAAGTTAAGCTAGTTTCAAATGCTGGGCAGCTGCTTTGCCACGGCCAATTAGCTATGAATGAACTTCAAACAACACACTTCACACTAACAATTCTAACTAGACTAATACTTCTACAATTATGTTGAATAAGTATACTAGAAAATATATAAGTCCTATTATTAGAGCACTTCAAATACTTAGCAAATAACAAGCTATAAACTAGCAGGGGGAGGGGACAACAAATCAAGTCCAGGAATGGAAGAAGAGATTCTGAGGTTGGTCAGGGTGTCAAAAAGGTTGAAGAGTACCGCTGACCCTCAATCAGCAAAAAGAGCAGGACTGGAGTGAGAAGTGAATTTGCTGGACTGGAGTCTTACACAAGGCAGACTCATCGCAATAGCTCAGCACACTGCATGTCAAAAAGGCTGCTCTTTCGTAGGATTTCTGTAGATGCTGTCTGGTGTCTTTGGCAGGCGTATCGAACCTTGCCAGACACTTGTCAGTAACCACCAATGTATTGATGACATAAGTCCATTTTATGAGAAGAAATTTTATGATCCAAAGGTCCATTATCAATGCAGCACAAGTGTATTGGTCTGAGCCATATGCAGGCACATCTAAACAAGTAGCTTATGAGTTCTGAGGTTGTTTTATGTCCCATGCTCTATGCTGGCATGTCCAAATGAGTTGCTTATGAGTTTCTGAAGTTGTTTTATGTCCCATGCTCTGTACAACAGGCTAAATGAGAGGATTTTTTTTTTTTTTTTGTATTGGAGATTGAACCCAGTGGCACTCTACCTCTAAAACACACCCCCAGTCCTATTTATTTTTTATTTTGAAACAGGGTCTAACTAAGATGCTGAGAGCCTCTCTAAATTGCTTAAGTTGCCCTTGGACCTGACCTATGATCCTCCTGTCTTAGCTTCCCAAGTACTGGGATCCCAGGCATGCACCACCATGCCTGGCTCAGAGGATTCTTGAGTTAAGCAGATTACCCTCCAAAATGTAGGTGAGCCACATCCAATCAGTAAAAGGCCTTAATAGAATAAAGACTAACCTCCCCTGAGCAAGGAGAAATTCTTCCAGCAGACAGGTCTGTGTCTGTGCTTGAACAACAAATCTTTCATGGGTCTCCAGGTTACCAGCTTACCCTATAAACTGTGGACATATCAGCAACCACACATACTTGAATCAATGCCTTAAAACAAACTGTTCTGTTAATTTCGTTTCTCTGAAGATCCTTGACTAATATGTGATATAGCAGATACCCCTTGTTATCTGAATCTACTCAGTTACTGAATGCAGGAAGGGGAACAGAGGTAGAAAAGCAAATCCAGATTTGGATCCGGATAAATATTAGGTGTCATCTAATCCCCTAATATTCATCTTGTAAAAGCTATACAGATATTTCTTGAAATGAAATATGATATAGAAGCTTACTGTATGAAACAGATAGGAGAACTATAACAGCTAAACAGAAGCAGGCATCCAAAAACTTCTCCTTTGACTCTAGACTTCTTAGCATTGGAATAGATGTGGGGGACCCCAAGGAGGATCTAGAGGTCTACATCATGAAAGCAGTCCCTTAAATTGCAAATGTTAAAAGACAGAACCTGAAAGAGAAGGGAAAAGACTTGCCCAAGGATCCAGTCCTAGCTAATGGAAATGTGAAGACCAAGCTCAGGCCTCTAATTTAAGATTACAATATTTTCTGTCATTTCATGCTGTCTCTCAGTTTTGTAAACTTTGAATTTTGTGTGTGTGTGTGTGTGGTACTGGGGATTGAACCAGGGGCATTCTACTGCCAAGCTACACCCCCAGCCCTATTTTTTTATTCTTTATTTTGAAACAGGGTCTCACTAAGTTGAGAAGTGTCTCACTAAGTAACTGAGGCTGGCCAGAAACCTTCAATACTCCTGTCTCAGCGTCCCAGGTACTGGAATTACAAGCATGTGCCACAACATCCGACTGAAATGTATTTTAATTAGTAAGCTCTGAGAATAGGTAAACCTAGAAGTTGTATCTAAATTGTTTAAGAAATACTAAATTTCACATTTCATAGAAGGGAAAAATAAATATAAAATTTGAGAAGGATGTAAATCACAAGTGTAAGAACAAAGCTGAAGATGGTATAGTAACAAAAATTGGTAACATAATAAAAACTTAAAATATAATATTTAAATGTAAAAGCATGAGTAATCTAGTAACCAGGGAAACCTCTTTAAAAGGCATGTAAAATTTTTCAGTGAAAAAGCTCCACGTTTACTTAGTTCAAGGTCACTTTCCATTTGCGTCAATAATGTTAATGAGGGTCAAGGAAGAAGAGCCAAAAAATATAGTAAAGCCCCATGAGCACTTCTAGTATGCAAAGTACCCCTCTATCTTCTACCAAGGGCTTCTAAATACATTATTTTCCTGGTTTATTTCCATTTAGATCTTTGTTATAGTTAATTATAAAATAATTTATAGTCATCATTAAATTAAAAGATTGTTATTAGTCGAAAGCATAGAAAATGTAAAGATCAAGTACCAGTCGATACTTTTACCTGCTGAGTTATTCGTTTTCTATTGATGGATAACAAATGACCACAAACTCAGCAATGTGAAACAATACTCAGTTCTATATATCAGAGATTTGGGCAGTCTCACCTAGAGTCTCTGCTTATGGTATCTCAGACCAAAGATAAGCCTGAGAGGCTCTTATCTGAAGGGTCTGGGAGAATCTACTTATAGGCTCATTCAGATTGCTATCAGATATATATGCCCTTATTTGCTGGCTGCCAACCAAAAGTTGCTCTCAGCTACTAAAAGCCACTCTCCAGTTCTTGTGTGTGGCCCCCTTTATCTTTAAAACCACCAGGTATATTTCAAATCCTTTTGGTGCTTTGAATCTGACTTCCTCTTCTGCCAGCAGCCAAAGAATGTTCTCTGCTTTTAAAGTGTTCATGCAATTAGATCAGACCTTCCCTGATGATCTCCTTTTTTATTAACTCAAACTCAACTGATTAGTAACTTTAATTACATCTTCAAAATACCTTTGCTACTTAAGGTAACAGGATTATAGGCAAGATATCCCATCATATTCACAATTTTGGAGATTTGGGCAAGAAATGTTAGGAGGCCATCTTTAGATATCTGCTTATTAGAGTGGATATCTGCAATTAGAACAACTACCACTCTTCCCCAGTAGAAAAAGTCCTTTGGGATACCTTCAATTCCCCCAACCCCAACCCACACGCTTCTCACTTCTCTCTTTTCCTCAGGAGCTTTTGGAATGCATTCATTCCTCCCCGTTTCTTTTTTGCAGGCTTCGCTCATATATTTTGGGATTTCTTTAAATATGCATGTATGTTACCAGTGTTTCAGCAACCCTTACTTAACACTATTTTATTGATTTTCAGACATTTTATATTCATCCTTTAAGATTTGAGTTTTAAACTAGGTGTGGTGGTATACAGTTGGAATATAAGTACTTGGGAGGATGAGGCAGGAGGATCACAGGTTCAAGGCCAGCCTCAGCAAGACTCAGCAACTCAGTGATACCCTGTTTCCAAATAAGAAATAAAATGGGACTTGGGGTATAGGTAAGAGGTAAAATACCCCTGGGTTCAGTCCCTAGTACCAATTTTTTTTTACATTTTATCTAATCACTGCAGAATCTCCATTGTCAACAACTGTATTTGGTGAATACTAGCCATTCAATAAGTATTCATTGAATTAATGAATAAATATTTTCATATGGCAAGACCAATTATTCATAATTGTTTCCTGCCCTCTATCTTTTTTTCTGACTTGAGTTATTAATTTTGGCTCAGTTATATTTTATCTGGACTATCTCAAGTATTTGTATCCAAGAGGTTACTTGGATGTCTCACTCTGAGTTGTTATCTGCCATTGAATTTCTCCACTCAGGTGACTAATATCTTGAGTGGGTATGGAATTTTTGAGTTGCTCCTTTTTGTTTGATATCATCTTATTGCATTTTAGTTTCCTGTGTTTATAAATGGGTATTCCAGTGGCATTGTGGTTCCTTTATTCTTGGTAGATAATTAAACCATTCTTTTTGAAGGCCATAAAACATTTTTTCTTTAGCCATTAGCATTTACGAATTTTACTAACAAATAGCTGGATGGTTGATTTTTCTCCTCATTCTAGGCTGGAACACTGAGTGCTTTAAATCTGCAAACTTGAAAGTAGGCTCAGCCTAAGAAGTGTCTCCTATATTTAGTTATCATTTTCCATGTATTTGCTCTTTTCACTCTCTGAATCTCTACTGTCCAGATATTGTGCCTCTGGATTTACCCCCACTCTCTTGTCTCCATGCTCATAATTCCCACCTAGCGTTTTGCTCTATGCTTGACATTATTTTTGTACTAGGTCTTCCGCACCACTAACTTGTGTCTTAGTAGAGGCCATTACTTCATGTACTGAATATGTAAATTTTCAAGTCATATTTTTAAGCTACAGGAAGTCTTTTCTCTGTAGTAGGCAGATCTCCATAAGTGCTCTCAAATTTAATGCAGGAGTTCATCTGTCTCCTCCCCAGTACTTCTACATCTATATTTCTATGGCACATGTTCTGATGGCTCAACTTGTTCCTTCTCTCTTGAGTCCCAGAGTCTCTTAAGTGAGTTACTATCTTTATATTGAGGTAGCATAAGGGACAGTGAGAATCAAAACATGGTCAGGAACTGAGGCCTGTGATGGAAAGGGAGGGTACCAGGCACTGCAGAATTTCCCTGCCGTCTTCAACATGAATGGCAGGGCAGAGGCCTTTCTGATCTTTCTTTGTCTCCAGACACTCAAAGAAATGAGACTTAGTACACTCACCTTTAATTGAGGAAGCTCAATTTCCCCCAGAAATAAATGCTTTTGGTTTTCAGTCTATGATCTGAGGAAGCCCTGTACTAGCTCTCACTGAAAGAACCTTCCAGTGCAGAAGGTTTTACCCACATCCTAGAGCCCTCAGGCTCAGCAGATACCTGGCTCAAGAGAGTTTAGTAGCTTCAAGATAGAGTAGAAGAAGAGAGTTGTGTTCTGATCACCACATTCCTAGAGTCACCTAAACTTAATCATAGAACACTTTCATAGGATGACACATATTATCATCTTAATAATCAGCATTAAAAATTAAAAGTTAGCAGGATATACTTTGGCAACTGCAAATAAGCATCCTTCAGTAAGCTTCTGTAATGCAAACTGACTTGTCTAGTTTTAAAAAAAGTCATTCTGTAGGCTTTGATTATGATCAATGTTTCAAAAACAGTGCTTTTGAAAAATCAGTGGTTTTGAAAACCACTGAAAAGGAAATAAAAGTAAAATAAATGTCTCTAAGTTTACATGATATTATCTGCATGTTTTGAAAACATTCAAAACATTTGGGAAATCAAATGAAGCCATACACAAATTTAATACTCAAAAGAGGGAAAAACTGGCATGCGGGCATTCTCTGCTTGCCAAGCTGAAAGAATGTTATTGAAGATTCCTTACATAAATGTTCCTTGACCTTCAAGTGAACCAACAGGTCTTAAAAGTTGCATTAGCCAAAGCAAATTCCCGTAGCAAATAAAGTTTCTAGACAAATGCATCAGATTTTTTCCCCTTCAGTCTAAAGAGGAACTACCTCAGATACTGTTTACGGTTGGAGAGTGAACTTGCTCCCATTCTAGAAGAGTGACTACTCAAGAGAGTGTTAGGCAAATGACTTGAATGCTTACTGCATGATTGCTCCCTGAACAATCCCTACTCAAAATCCTCTCGTCTTTTATAATTCTAGGTTGGCAATTTATAGAACAGCAGAAGATGTGGGTATTTAAAAATTTATTATAGCACTTACCTAGCATGTGTGAGGTCCTGGGTTTAAACTCCAGCACACCCCCTTCTCCAGAAAAAAACTATTATAGAAATGGAATATTTTGAATAATGTTTTTGTTTTAAAACATTAAGAGTTTTTGCACCATTTCAGATTTCTGATATAAAAAGATCAGTAGTCTGAAAAAAGATTAATAATTGATTGTTCTGGAATTTAGAGACCTTTTTAATTAATGTTTTGGTCATATGTTTAAAGGGTAATAGTATGCTGGGCATGGTGGTAAATGCCTATAATATCAGTACTTAGGAGGCTTGAGTTAGGAGGATTGCAAATTTGAGACTAGCCTCAGTAATTTATTGAAACTCTCAGAAGCCTAGCAAGACCTTGCTTCAAAACAAAAAAATTAAAGACATAGGGGTGGAGCTAGGAGGTAGAATGCCCCTGGGTTTAATCCCCAATACAAAAAAAAAAAAACTAGTTTTCCCCTCCAAAACTCATATTGAAATTTAATTGCCATTTGACAGTACTGGAAGGTGACTAGGCCTCATGGATGGGATTGGTGTCCTAATAAAAGGTTGGGTTTGGCTCCCTCATCCTCTCTCCCTCTCTCACCTTTCACCAAGTGATGATGCAGCAAAAGTGCCCTCGCCAGATATCAATTGGACCTTGATTGGACTTCCCAGCCTCCAGAGCTGTAAGCCAGTACATTTCTACTCATTATAAGTGACCCAGTATCAGATATTCTGTTATCAGCAGCACAAAATAGACTAAAGCAGTTCCCATCTCGTTTCCCAGATTGTCTCCCCACTCCACTCTTCCCTGTCGTACTCTCGTGTGGCATAGAACACAAGCTGCTTACAAGTCCCCAAAGCATCTATTTGTCTGGGGTTTCACTATTTATTTATGAAAAGATAAGATCAATTTTACATTTCACTTATCTGGATTTAAGAAGTTAAAAGTCATATCCATTAGGCCCAACTTTCACCTAATAACTGATAATTTAATGTCAAACCTTTCCATTCAAGTAATTAGTCTCTGAAGACAAAGCTCATGAAGCTCAGAAGTTTAAAAGCTTAAAAAAAATTAAAGTTCAAAAATATTGGCAGCACAGCAGAAAAGCTAGGATTCTGTTTGCTTAGGGCTTTTGCAAAAGATGAACTTTGAGGTGCTTTGGAATTCTAATTGGTGCCACTTGAGGGCTCGAGGAGGAACTGAGTGAGCACAGCCAAAACTCACTCATGCTATTTCTAGATCTTTTGTGAGCCTCAGTGGACTCATCAGCAAGAGGGCCCAACAATACTGGACCTCACATACTTCATGTGAGGGCTAAAGGGGATCCTGGTTGTCAAGAGCACGCTCTCTGGCACAGGATGACTCATGAACAGTAGCTGAAAGTGCAGAGCCTCTGGTCTGAGTCTCTCCTCCTCCTCCTGTTCTCTTCCCCCTGGTAGACATAGCAAAAAGAAGAGGTGGGATGAGGCATTGCTTCCTTTTTTTCTCATGCATCAAGTCTTTCTCTCTCCTATCATCTGTTCCACAGTTAAGGAGGCAAGACTTTTCAGTCTCCATCCCACAGTGTCCCTCCAGTGTCCACCCAAACACTTCACACACCTTCAGATCTCTCTGCAAGGTGTTTTCCCTGCCTTGACTCTCCTCACCACAGTCCTATTCACCTCTTAGCACACATGTCATTTATTTTATGAACTGGAAGTACACCTCTACCAACCTCTGAGAGTCTCTCATCTGCACTCCCATAGTACAGGGCAATCGGCTTTCCCAAGTCACAGATCACTTGGGGTTTGATGATGAGTTGCTGTGTTCATCTTTTCTAGAAGAATATAAGCTACTCCAGGTCAGGATCCATCTCTGATGTCACCAGCGACTATCACAGTGTCTGGTACTTAGACTTGAATAAGATGTTTGTGATTAAAATGAATGAGCATTCATCTTCCCCATTCTGCCACCAATTCCATTACTTCCTGTTCACAATCTCTTGTGATCACCATCCCCATGTTTATTGCTCTTAAATCACCAAAGGTAGCACTGGCACACTGCCTCAGTTTGGTTCCCTCCAAAGCAGACTCAAACAAGAATGTGTGTGTGTATGTGTGTGTGTATGTGTGTGTGTGTATGTGTGTGTGTATGTGTGTGTGTGTGTGTTTGTGTGTGTGTGTCTGTGGTGTGTGGTACTAGGCATTGAACCCAAGGGTATTCTACCTCTGAGCTATACCCCCAGCCCTTTTTTTTTTTTTTTTTTTTAATTTTCAAACAGGGTTTTGCTAAGTTGCTGACGGTCATGCTAAGTTATTTCTGAGTCTGGCCTCAAACTTGTGATCCTCCTTTCTCAGCCTCACAAGTACTGAGATTATAGACCTACACCACCACGCCCAGCTGAAACAAGGATTTTTAATGCAACCAATCTATTTGAGAGATGATCCCAAAAATATTGGAAAGGGAGTGAGGAAAGGGAGACAAGGAAGGACAAACTGCCAATAAAGGGAGAGTTGTCATGTGGCTGACTAGGACTGAGTCCAATGAAAATTTCCAAATTGGAGGAGTTAAAAGAGCTAAAGAAATTACCCACCAATTCTGCATAGCTATTGGTGATAGCTGTCTTAGAAAGTGGTAATTAATTCCCCGGCCCTTCCACCCGCCATGTGGCCAGGGAGAGTAGCCGCCCTTAGCTTTGAAGAAAATGTTGGGCAAAGAGATGCAGACTTGGTCTGTCCCAAGGAAGGGGGAAATGGCTCAGCTTAATTCCAAGAAGTAAGAGGGAGGGCACCCACAGCAACCAACATTTCAAGTTTTAACTCCCCACTGGAAGTTTCAGTACAACTCTATCCAGCAGCAAGACACCGAGCTCAACCCACTGCAGATGACAGACATGGAATTTAAAGAGCAAATACTCCTTTCCCAGAGACAGCAAGCCAACATAGACAGAGTAAAAGAAGATTTTTACAACAGCTGCTCCTTATTTATAGTTAACGTCTATGATTATGGGCTAGTAAAATACATAAATGGTCATATGGTAAAGAATGTTGTTTACAGACAGTAATGACCTTGTGGTAGTCTCAAGGGAAAGATCTCCTCCTTTGATGATCCACTCCAGTATTTAAACGTCCTTCACTTTGAACAATAAAAATTGCTTACATTTATTAGACATTTACTATGCATCAGGGTACAAAGCTGAGCTCATTTAATCCTCTCAACCGTCTCATGAAGCAATTGCTGTTGTTATATACTTTTCATATGGGAAAACTGAAGCTCAGATGCATGCGTTAAGGAATTGGCTCAAGGTTATTTACTGCTAGTTAAGTATTTAGAGCTGGGACTCTAACCCAAGACTTTCTGAATCTCATCTCTTTAATTTATATTAAGTTCATTGATGGTCCTTAATAAAAACGAAGATTCTCCCGTGATCAGCATTTTCCATATAATTCTTAAAGCACATCTTCCTTGAGCTATGTTTTATCTGTTTCTCTAGCCATTCCTCATTTATCTTTCTTGTTTTCCTCTTCACTCATGTATGTTCCTCTCTCCCGTCTCCTAATTTTCTATATTCCTCAATAAAATGTCAAAATATGATATAGAGAGAGTGCATCTAGCTCAATGCAAACAAAACTATTGTTGAAGAATTATCTACAAGCATGAGCACTTATTTTTAAATTTTTAATTAGATTAACCAAATAAATGTATGAAATTTCCCCACACCTATCAGACAGCTCTAAAGGACAATAAAGTCATTACAATCCCCAGCATAATGTTTGCAAATTTGTGGTGAGTTTTTTCAGCTCAGGACCTTTTCCCAGACTCCTTAAACTGGAGGTGTTCATATTATTCTTAATTTGCTTCTTTGCCATTCCATGTAAGGCATGTGTCATATGCCATGCAGCAAGATTTGATTTTTCATAAAGCTAAGCATCACTGCTACTCCCTGGGTCTTAACTTCAGCAGTTTTCAAAAATATAACTATATACTAATTTGCTAATTAAATTCAGTATTGTTGATATGCCAGTTTTTTAACAACCTGAATTATAACCAGGTTATTATAAGAGGTTTTGACAGACAAGTGTCCAAATATAGGGCAACTGTCAGCCTCATGTGAAATAAGAGAGACCTCTATGCACCCCTTACGACTGACTCTCAATGCATGTGTTGTCTTTCTCAGTCCATCCTCTAAATCCACTTTTCCATTCTACTCTGGGCCCTTAGGGGCTGACCTGTGTGGATTCAATCAACTGGCTCCCTTACCCCTGCCTTTCAGTTGAGTTTACACAGTAGAGAACACTGATTTTTGTCTATAAGTAAGCTTTTAATATCATTCATTTTGTCAATAAATATCTACTGAGTACATACTATGTGATATAGTGTCTGTCCTAGTCATTGGAGATCCATGATGGCTTGATAAATGTATAGTTTAAGTCTAATGGTCCTAACATTTTCCATTATGACTCCCATGTTGAAAGTTTTTGTCTACTGGACATTGATGCTCCTTAATAAAAAGGAAGATTCCCCATGATCAAGTAATTTTCCATTTTTAAAACCTAATCAAAGACCATAAACAGATGAAAGAGTTTTAAAATTGTGGTATATGGATACAATGAAATATTACTCAGCCACTAAAAGGAATTAACTGCTACCTGCTATAATATGGGTGAATCTTAAAAATATTATGCTTTGTGAAAGAAGTCATATATAAAAGTTCACATATTGTATGAATCCATCTGTATGAAATATTCAGAGTAAGTGAATCCTTAAGGGCAGAAATCAGATTGGTGGTTGCCAGAGGTTTGCAGGAGCAAAAACTAGAGTGTTTGTTTGTATTTTTGTTTATTAATTTATTAATTCATTTTGTGGTACTGGGCATTAAGCCCAGGAGCATTCTACCTTTGAGCTACAACTCCAGGCCTATTTTATATTTTCATTTTGAAACAAGGTTATGTTAAGTTGCTGATGGCCTCATTAAATTGCTGAGACTGGACTTGAACCTGCAATACTCCTGTCTCAGCCTCCCAAGTACTGGGATTAGAGGTGTGCACCACCACACTCAGCTAGAGAGAGTGACTGTTTAATAGGCATGGGGCTTCATTTGAAGTGACAAAAATGTTTGTAACTAGAGAAAGTGGGTGCACAGTAAATGACAATGAATTGTATATTTTCACACTTCATGGTGTGTGAATTTCATATCAATAAAAGGAAATAACGAAAGATAACTATACTGGTGAAGCAGTATTCTATCAAACAAGACAACCAGAGATTACTACATTAAAATAAATTCCATCTAAAAGCAAAAACAAACTAAAAAAAAATATCTTGTCTGTAAACTAATCTTTCATCCTCATTAATCAGACAGCTTTACAAGCAATGGTTCTGTATGAAAATTATCTTTAAATTAAGAAGTGAGGGCATGCAGCCAAGATGACTGAATAGAGGTGCCCCATGAGTGACTGTGCTACAGAGAAGAAAAGAGCAACAAGGTCAAGACTATCCTTCAAGGACAGTGACTGAGGGAGAACCCTGAACATCAGCAAGGAAGTGATGGGAACCCTAAACAGCATAGAAAGTAAGAAAGGCAACAGAAAGGAAATGTAATAGCAAATTGCATCTTCAACCCTGGCTCCCTGGAGGAGGTGGAGGGAAGGCCGCGATGGGGAGGGGGCCAGAGAGAAAATGCCAACAATCCAGTCATAGTAGCAGACCAGCAGTTCTAACTGCAGGAGAATTCCACGGCCCTTACAGGCTGTAAATCTAGTTTGGGGAGCTGGCTGGCCCAAGTATGAGTGTACTACCCTAAAAGAGGAACTCATATTGGGTCTCCCAACCTCCAGTACCCAAGTGACTACCAGAGCCACTGTTAGACACCAGCCAGTCCCCTGACACATTCAGAAATCTTGGATCAAGACTTTTACTGAATGGAAGACCTTTACTTTTACTGAATGTGACCTTTAATGAATGGAAGAAAGTCCTCTCTGCCTCCTGCAGCTTCAGGACCAGTGGCTGCTATAGCCAGAACCCTGAGTCCCATGCACACTTGCTCAGCTGGAAGTAGGAAAGATCTCCTCCTGAGCCCCCAAACTTAGGACTGTAGCTACCATTAAAAGGTCCTAGAGTCACCCACATCTGTACTGGGAAAGATCTCAGCTGAGTTTCACAGCCCCAGGAACATGGCTGTCAATGCCTCCAATCCCTTGAACCACCTGCAATCATTTACCTGGAACTAGGGAGGACCTCCCCACCAGTCCACAGCCTTGGGACTGCAGCTGCTGACACAAAGTAGGGAAGATCTCCACAGCCCACAGCCTTGGGACTGCAGCTGCTCAAGAGAAAAGATCCAGTATCACACAGGTTTGTCCCTGGGGAACAGGGAAAGGTCCCATTCATGTCCTGAAGCTCCAGGACTGCATATATCAAAGCCACAAGCCCCAGCACCACCAGTGCTCAAACTATGGGACCTACAGAAGCTCTCCTCCACATCCTATACCTCCAGGAGCATGGATATCAGTGCCACAAAGTCCAAATGTTGTCTGTACATATCCCAAGAGACCTATAGAATCCCCTCCATACCCACAGATTTGTGACTATAGTTGTTGATGCCAAAAACCCTGATTCTGCTTGTGCTTGTTCCTTGGGAACTGGTGTTACCTGAGTCCCATAGTTCCATGAAAGTAGCTAATAGAATTATCAATCCCAGCACCAACTACAACCACCCCCATGGGATCTAGGGAAGGTCTCTTGTGTTCCACAACCCTGGGTCCATGGTTACTGGTACCAGAAACCCCAGTATCACCTGTGGTAGCTGGGAAATGTCTTGCCCCATCCTGTGGCTTCATATCTGTGGCCTCTGGTGCTACAGCCCCAACTATCTACCACATTAGTCCTTAGAATAGCAGAGAATGTCTCCTTTAGATCCTGTGGCTCAAGGACAATGGCCACTGTCACCACAACCCTTGTCATCACCCATGCTTTTCCTGAGGGACCTAGGAAAAGTCCCTTCCACACCTTGCACCACCAAGCCTGTGGCAGATGCTACCACATACCCCAATGCCACCAATGCTCAACTCTGCGGAGCCTGAGTACACATACTTTTGGAAGCCTACATTCCCTTCAAAGTTTTACAAATACTTTTATGAACAGCTATGGTCCAGTCAATCAAGGTACTCAAAGACATTGCTGATATTAATATAAGCTGAAAAAAAATCATGTAGAGAATATGCTTTTGAGCTCTCCTTTAGCCAAACTCCCAGTACCCATCCAATTGACATCTTTTATTTCATCTAAATTAAAAAACCTTTTCCCATGATAACAACTTCACAAAATTTAAAGAGACCAGATGTGCAGACATCAACAGAGAACAATGAGAATCATGATACCTCCAAAGGAAAACAATAATTCTCCAGAAATGCATCCCAATTTTAAGAAAATCTATGAAGTGCCTAAAAATAATTCAAAATAATGATCTAAAGGAAGCTCAGTAAGGTACAAGAGGATGCAGATAAGCAATACAAAGAAATGAGAAAATTCAGAAAATGAATGAGAAATTCATCAGTTAAAAATCACTAAAAAGAATCAATGAAATGTTGGAGCCAAAAATTTCAATCAATCAGTCATGGTGGTATATTCATGTAATCCTAGTGATTCAGGAGGCTGAGGCAGGAGGATCCCAAATTCCAGGTCAGCCTGGGAAACTTGACAAGACCCTATCTCAAAATAAAAAATAAAAAAAGGCTGGAGATGTAGTTCAATGGTAGAGCACCCTGGATTCAAACCGTAGTACAGCAAAAAGGAAAAAAATCAATCAATCAAATAAAAAATACAACAAACTATAATAAACAGAAGACAGAATTTCTAAATTTGAGAACAAGTATTTTGAATGAATCCAGTCAGACAAAAAAACCCAACAAAATAAAAAAAATTAAAAGAATGAAGACAGACTACAAGTCTTATAGTACCATTAAGCAAACATTCCTTTTATGAAGGCATTCCAGAAAGTGAAGAAAAGAGACACGCATTGAAAACCTATTTCAGTGGATTCAAGATGGCGTCTGAGTGAAACACTTCTCCTTAGGCACTGTGAGATCAAATCAAATCTGTCATAAAAGCAGTTTCTTGACAGAAGAAAAAAAGCAAAATTTGAACCACAACCAAAGAGACCCCAGAAAGGCGACCAGGGAGAGCAAAGGAGCCCGACTGTGCCTCAGTGGTGCGGCACCAAGCTGTGGAGCCACGGCAGCCGGCCCAACACAGTGTCTACTAACACCACTGAGGACCCAGCAAAACAGGCGTGGAGTAAGCGACGCCAGAACTCCACATCCTAACCAGGCGGCCCAGCCCTGCACCTTCCACAGCGACCGGAACGCGTGGGACGACCAGCTTAAGCCCCGTCGGGATCACCCCACCTCACCTCTCCCTCCAGAGCCAGAGCAGTGATCAATTACTCCACAGAGCTTGAATCAAAACTGCCGCAAAAGCAGTTTCTTGAGGGAAGGGGAAAAAAGCAAAACAGCAGAAAAGCAAACAAAGCACGAAAACAACTGAACAGAACCCAGTGAGAACAAGGGAGTCGGCGCACGTGCCTCGAACTGGCAGCTGCCATTTTGTGAGCCACCATTTTGCCAGCTACCCAGACCTTCATCGACCTCCTATGCCCCCAGCGACCAGAAAGTGGACTAAGCAACTGCGGAACTCCACAGCATAATCAGGCGGCATATCCCCCACAGGATCAACAGCAATCAAAAAGACCTGGGACAACCATCTTAAGCCTGCGCCAAGGTCAACCGGCTCACCCCTCCCACCGGAGTCAGAGCAGCAGGGATCTATAAGTTAAATTGCACCTCCGGGGTGTGGGAGCCCCTATACAAAGGACAGACTCAGTCACCTGCCCTTCTAGCAATTAGATAGGAACAGAAGTGCAGGAAGAACCCAGTGCACAGAGGGCATCGAGACCTTCCAGGCACACTGAAAATGCCCGGCATTTAGACTGCACTCATGCTACCAACAAAGGCGAAGAGAGAGAGGCAGACAGGCCCTGTGGAGAGCTCAGAGACACAAGCTTGAAGCAGAAGAGGCATCAGTGGAACCCTCTACCTGCACTGACAGAGCAAATAAAAATGCCAGAGACACACTCAAAAATTTAACCCATGTACTGACAAACTAACAGGATTTTTGTTTCTTGTTGTTTTTTGGGAGGGGTTGTGTGTGTGTGAGTGCGTGTGTGTGTGTGTGCGTGTGTGTGTTACCTTTTATCTGTTTTTACTCTGTTTTCATTTTGTATTGCCTTGATTTATTTATGTTTGTTTAGATGATTGGTTGCTTTGTTATTTCTTGTTTAGTTTGTTGAATCTCCCCCTTATCCCTTCTACAAGCTTCCCTCCCTCTCTCCCATCTATATTCTTCTCCTCATCACTTTTCCTCCTCTCATTTCTTTTTCCTTTTTGCCCTGTCTTATATTAAGACCATCTCATACTACCACACTCAAAACTCTACAATGACTCTACCAGAATCCCCCTAAATATCTACCATCTCTAATCTTTATAATATATCACGTCAACAAACTCAACCTCTTATTCCGCTGGATCATACCCTCTACTTACCCTATTCTTGCATTTATCACTGTGACTTCTCACCCAACCCTTACCACTGAACACAACCTGTCCCTGTATATACCAGCAGACATCTCTAAACCCCCACTGCAGAGATTGGATGAGAAAACTTGCAAGCGCAGCAAACATTTAAATTTAACAACAGGGGAACCATGGGAAGGAAAAATAGCAAAGAAACAATGAGCCACCACAACCCCTCAATAACAAATCCTATCAACCCAGAATGGCAGAGATTTTCAGAAGAAAAATTCAGATCTTTAATACAGGATTTTCAGAAATAATGTAGGGAGAGTTGGAAAGAAATAAAGGAACAAATAAACAAAGAATCTGACACCCTGAACAGGAACCAAACAGAAGCATTGAGGGAAGTGAAAGATGCAATAACTGAAATGAAGGCATCAATACAAACTATAAACAGTAGATTAGACCACATAGAAGAAGGAATATCACTCTTAGAAGATGATCATTCCAAAAATTAACCCATAGTACATAATTTGGAAAAAAAATTCGACAGTATGAATTGGACATCGATGATATCTGAGCCAATTTTAAAAGAGCTAACCTAAGAATAATAGGCATAGAAGAGGGATTAGAAGTTTAAACTTATGGAATAAACAATCTTTTCAAAGAAGTAATATCAGAGAATTTTCCAAACATAGAAAGAGAAGTTGACACACAGGTACAGGAAACATATAGAACTTCCTCAAGACAAGACCAAAGAAGAGGCTCACCACGCCATATAATAATCAAGTTGACTAATGTAGAGGCTAAGGAGAATTCTAAAGGCAACAAAACTAAAAGGCCAAGTGACATTTAGAGCCAAACCAATTAGAATCACTCCAGACCTCCCAAACCAAGTTATGAAAGCTAAGAGGGGCTGGAGTAACATATTCCAAACTCTGAAAGAAAATAACTTGTAGCCAAGATTCTCTGACCCAGCAAAATTCTCTCTCAAAATTGATGGGGATATAAAAACCTTCCATGACAAACAAAAACTGAAAGCATTCATGTCTTCCAAACCAGCACTAGAGAAAATACTCAAAGAGATTAACTACAAAGAAAAACTAATAAGTAAATGTCAGAACCAGAGAAACAATAATTTCCAGGAAGCAAACAACCAAGCAAAGAAGAAAAAACACTACCACAAACAGAAGTCAAAACTCAAAATGTTAGGAATTAAAAATCATCTCTCAGTAATCACACTGAATGTAAATGATCTCAACTCCCCAATAAAAAGGCACAAGGTGGCAAAATGGATTAAAACCGAGAATCCATCTATATGCTGCCTGCAAGAAACACACCTTACAAGCAAAGATTCCCACAAACTAAAGGTGAAGGGCTGGAGTAAGGTAATCCATACCAATGGAACTCGAACACAAGCAGTAGTAGAAACCATGATATCTGATAAATTAGACTTCAAGCCTAAGCTTATCAGAAGAGACAAAGCAAGTCACTTTTTACTAGTAAAAGGAACAATCCAGCAAGAGGAAATAACAATTATCAACATTTATGCCCCAAACATAGGTGTAGCCACTTTCATAAAACAAACTCTGTATGATATAAAGACACACATAGATCCCAACACACTAATACTAGGAGACTTCAATACTCCTCTTACATCTCTAGATCGTTCCTCTAAACAAAAGGTCAGTAGAGATGCCTCAGATCTAAAGAATACCATAACCAAATGGACCTATTAGACACATATAGACTCTTTCACCCAACTACAGCTGAATACACATTTTTCTCAGCTGCACATGGAACCTTCTCCAAAATAGACCACATTCTGGGCCACAAAGAGAGCAGTGTTCAAAAAAATGTAACATAACTCCGTGCATTTTTTCAGACCACATTGGAGTGAAACTAGAAATCAACTCTAAGAAGACACAGACTAACCATGTAAACACATGGAGACTGAACACCACATTGCTGAATGAGGATTGGGTCATAGAAGAAGTAAGAGGAGAAATTAAAAAATTCCTAGAAACCAATGCAAACAGAGACACAACATATCAAAACGTCTAGGACACCTTAAAAGCGGTACTAAGAGGAAAATTTATAGCACTGAATGCCCACATAAGAAAAACAGAAAATAATTAAATAAATAACCTAATGACACAGCTCAAAGCCCTTGAAAAACAAGAACAGTCCAACCCCAAAGCTAGTAGAAGACAGGAAATTATGAAAATCAGAGCAGAAATTAATGAAATAGAGAATAAAAAACAATGCAAAAAATCAACAAAACCAAAAGCTGGTTTCTTGAAAAAATAAACAAATCAATAAACCATTGGCCAACCTAACCAAAAGAAAGAGAGAATCAACCCAAATTACCAAAATAAGAGATGAAAAAGGTGACATTACCATACTGAACAGTATGGAAATACAGAGGGTCATCAGAAACTATTTTGAAAAACTATACTCCAACAAAATGGAAAATCTACAAGAAATTGACAAATTTCTAGACACATATAACCATCCTAAATTGAGTCAAGAAGACATAGAAAACTTAAACCGACCAATAGCAATCAAAGAGATAGAAACAGCAATAAAGAGTTTACCATCAAACAAAAGGCCAGGGCCAGATGGTTTTCCAAGTGAATTTTATAAAACATTTAGAGAAGAGCTAATCACAATACTCCTCAGACTATTCTGTGAAATAGAAAGAAACAGGACCATCCCAAACATGTTCTATGAAGCCAACATCACATTAATACCAAAGCCCAATAAAGACAGCTCAAGAAAAGAAAACTATAGGCCTATATCATTGATGAACTTAGATGCAAAACTGCTAAACAAAATACTATCAATGCACATTTAAAACCACATCAAGAAAATAATATACCATGACCAAGTCAGGTTCATCTCAGGGATGAAAGCTGGTTCAACACACAAAAAACAATCCATGTAATTCAGTACATAAACAGAATCAAAGACAAAAATCACATGATCATCACAATTGATCTGAAAAAGCATTTGACAAGATCCAACACCCATTCATGCTAAAAGCACTATAGAGAATAGGAATAGAAGGAACGTACCTCAACATCATAAAGGCAATATACAATAGGCCTATCGCCAGCATCATATTAAATGAAGAAAAACTGCAAGAGTTCCCACTAAAAACAGGAACAAGACAAGGATGTCCATTATCACCTCTTCTGTTCAATATAGTACTTGAGACTCTAGCCAGAGCAATAAGACAAGAGAAGGAAATCAAAGGGGTAAAAATAGGAAAAGAAGAACTAAAACTATCCCTCTTTGCAGATGACATGATACTATACTTAGAAGACCCAACAAACTCAACCAAAAAACGTATAGAACTGATCAACAAATTCAGCAACGTGTCTGGATATAAAATCAATCTTAAAAAATCAGAAGCTTTTCTGTATGCCAACCATAAATCCACCAAAAAAGAAATTCAGAAAACAATTCCACTCACAATAGCACCCCGAAAAATAACATACTTAGGGATACCTAACCAAGGAGGTAAAAGACCTCTATAAGGAAAACTATAAAAAGTTGAAGAAAGAAGTCGATGAAGACCTTAGAAGATGGAAAGATCGTCCATGCTCCCGGATAGGCAGAATAAATATCATCAAAATGGCCATCCTCCCCAAAATGATCTACAGATTCAATGCAATACCCATTAAATTTCCATAGTCACTCCTTAAATTCATCTGGAACTACAAAAAGCCCAGGATAGCAAAAGTAGTTCTTAGTAATAAGAACCATGCAGGAGGTATCACAATACCTGACTTCAAACTTTACTACAAAGCCACAGTAATAAAAACAGCATGGTAATGGCACAAAAACAGACACATAGACCAATGGAGCAGAATAGAAGACTCAGAAATAGACCCATGTGCTTACAGCCAATTGATTTTTGACAAAGGAGCCAAAAATATACACTGGAAAAAAGATGGCCTCTTTAACAAATGGTGTTGGCAAAACTGGTTAACCATAAGCAGGAAAATGGAAATAAACCTCACTTTCTCACCCTGCACAAGAGTCAACTCAAGGTGGATCAAAGACCTGCAACAGGCCAGAGATCTTACAGCTACTTGAAGAGGGCATAGGCCCAACACTTCAACACATAGGCACAGGTAAAAACTTTCTCAACAAGACCCCAAAAGCACAAGCAACTCAAAGGAAGATCAATACATGGGATTGCATTAAACTGAAGAGCTTCTGTGCAGCAAAGGAAACTATCAAGAACCTCAACAGACAGCCCACAGAGTGGGAGAAAATTTTTGCCAGCTACTCTTCTGATAGAGGACTAATATCTAGGATATACAGAGAACTCAAGAAAATCACATCTAAGAAAACAAACAACCCAATCAAAAATTGGGCAAAGGATCTAAGTAGACACTTCACAAAAGAAGAAATACAAATGGCCAATAAATGTATGAGGAAATGTTCAACATCATTAACAATCAGAGAGATGCAAATCAAAACTACTTTGAGATTTCATCTAACTCCAATCAGAATGGCAATCATAAAAAATACGAACAACAATAAATGCTGGCGGGGGTGTGGAGAAATGGGAACCCTAATACATTGTTGGTGGGATTTCAAATTAGTGCAACCACTTTGGAAAACAGTATGGAGGATCCTCAGAGGAATGGGAATAAACCTAGCATATGATCCAGCAATACCACTTCTGGGTATCTACCCAAAAGAACAGAGACCAAACTATCAGATCAACGCATGTGTATCTATGTTTATAGCTGCACAGTTTACAATTGTCAAAACTATGGAACCAGCCAAGATGTCTATCAACAGATGAATGGATTACAAAACTATGGGATATGTACACAATGGAATTTTACTCAGCCATAAAGAAGAACAAAATCATGTTATTTGCAGGGAAATGGATGGAACTGGAAAACATTATGTTAAGTGAGAGTAGTCAGTCACAAAAAGTTAAAAATTGAATGCTCTCCCTAATATGTGGAAGCTAGGGAGAAAATGGGACATAACAGGGACTCCAGATGAAGAAAGAGAATCCTTAGGTGAGCAAAGAATTTGACTTAACGGAAGTTGATAGGAGTGGGGGGACACCCTAATGAGCATGCTGTACTTTCATAAACACATCAAAGTCAATCATTAAACTGAACTTGAGGAGGAGGGAGAGGGTGTGAATTGGGGAAGGGTTAAATGAGAAATGTGTGCATGTATGCCTTTACCTTTACCAGCTTGTACCTAACAAAGAAGTAGGATTACAATGCACCAATTAAAAATAAACAAATAAAAAAAACAAGAAATTTGGGAGCCCAAAGTGACTATGTAGCTAAAGATTCTGTCATCCCTGGCATCCTTGCAAGGAAGTCCCATTATCTAAAATTAGGACATGCAAAAGAGGAGTGTTAAACATGGCATCTGGGTTACTGTTTGTTTTGTTTTTTTTTTTTTTTTTGCGGTACTGGGATTGAACTCAGGGGCATTCTACCTCCGAGCTATACCCCCAGCCCTATTTTTTATTCTTTATTTTGAAACCAAGTCTCACTAAGTTGCGGAGTGCCTCACTAGGTAGCTGAGGCTGGTCTCGAACCCGGATCCTCCGGTCTCAGCCTCCCGAATGCTGGGATTACAAGCGTGCGCCACCACGCCCGGTGACATCTGGGTTACTTTTGATCAATCAGGTTTTCTTTTGTTTTTGTGACACTGGGGATTGAGCTCAGGGGCATTCTACCTCTGAGCTATACCCAAGCCCTTTTTGTTTTGAAACAGGGTCTCACTAGGTTGCTCAGAGTCTCACTAAGCTGCTGAGATAGTCTCTAACCTGCCATCTCAGCCTCCCAAGTACTGAGATTATAGGCGTGGGCCACCACACCCAACTTCAATCAGTTTTTAATGATTAATCAATTTAAATTCAATCGATCCCTAGTACATTACATAAATAAAATTGGGGCAGTAGCAAGAACATAGGCTTTTGAATTAAAGTCATGTTTAAATCCAGATAATTTGACCTTCATTTACTAGACTATCAGATAATGTTAGACCACCTCCGAGGACTCTCATGGAGATTCTCAGGCAGCTTCCACAGGCAAGCAGCAAGCTGATCTTCTCCCACGCCCTAAACTCTGCAGTTCCTCCTCCTTCTTGGTAAAGTACAACATCTTAAAACCTTTTTCCCCCTAATCTTTCAGAGCTTTTCCTTGGTTTGGTCCTCATTTCATCTAAGTGATCCCATCTCATTTCTCAACTTATGCTCTCAGAATAGGATCCATGTCCCCCAGGGCCTTTACTTTTCATTTAATACTCTCTGCTGCTTTTCTCCAAAATCCCTGCAACAAATATTAGCTTACATGTGAGGAAAGCAAGCAGAGTTTCAAAAATGGGCCAGGGGCAGCATTCTTAAAAATAACTCTAAGGAGCAACACTGGTGTCCAATAAAAACATGAGCAGAATGCAGAATAGTTATAGTGTGGGGTTTGTACATTTATCTGTTCTTTGAAAAGGCAAAATAAACATTAAAAATTCCATAAAGCCCAAACCAAAATCACCTGCCATCAACCACTGCTCTGCCCTTTCCAATAAACACTTGCTGGCAGAGGTGGGAGGGAAGTCTCCATTTCTTGCCTCTTGAAGTGACAAGCACATTCTTTCCTCATTCACCGGCTGCTTTTCTCCCTCTGAAGCTCCAGCTGTTCTCAAAACCCAGACATTGTTCCCTCCACTGGCCAGCCTCTGGGTCTAACTCTCAGCCAAAGCTGCTTCTCCCTGAAACCTCTGAGGGCCACTAACAGCCAGGACTTGGAAGACTGTGCCTACTCAAATCCAGTTGGGTTTTTGGCGGGGAGAGAAAGAGGAAGAGAAAGGGGGAGAGAGATGAATGGGAAATACTTGGTGTCAGCACAAAAACTCGAACCATTGTGTTTGGACAATGCCTGATACTCGCGTGCTGCCAAGTAATGGTCGATGATTCTCAGGGTGTTTTTCAGACTTTGAGGCTGTGGAATCTTTTTTTTTTTTTTTTTAACTCTTGCTCACAGCCTGGGACCCCTCAAGTTCTGCTGTGGAAAATACAAAATAGTCATAAAATAACCCCATGTATTACGGTTATAATTCCTTTCACATATCATATGAATGTGAACACTCCTAGGACCATGAGATACTTGAGGGTAAAATTTAAATACCCAGTCATTTATTTCAATAAGTGCCACAAGAGACAATGTGAATTAATTCTTCCTCAGAGATTATAAGGAGTGATTTATATTTCTCCAAATTAATATTGTTCCTCTCAGTATGACAGAGGTGGGAGAAAAAGAATACAAAGGCACACTTGTTCACTCCCAGACCCAAGGAAATCAACAATTGGAAGAAAAAGCCAAGACATGTAACATTTTTAGAAATTCTAGTTTTAAAAAAAAAAAAGTTAAAGCTATCGTATATTCAAACTATCCTGACTTGGTAAGTAACCAGGAATGAATTTTTTTAACTCCACACATAGTTGTTAACCACTGTCTACAGTGCTTCTTGAAAATATAACACGTTAAGTTGTTACATTAAGAAAATATCTTAGTCAAAGACTTCCCAGCTGAATTGGTTAGAATATAGACTTGGTGATTGTGAAGAGAGTCTAAAAATAGAAGTTTGAACAAGGATGTAGATTTTTTTTCTCATTCTCATAACAATATGGCTACACATAGCCCTCAATCAAGAATTCTGGCTTCATTTGTTTTACCATTCCGAGGACATTTCTGGTATCCCTAGATCCCAGGATGATCCAGCCAATGAGAACCATGAGAAGGGCAAGAAAAGAGGAGAGGTCACCAGCTCCCTTTTGGGGTCATTACCACCCACACCCTACTAATCGTAACATGGTCACATGGCCACAGTCTGAAAAAAAAAGTCTTTCTTTTGGGCATCCATATGCGAGCTAAAATATCAAAAATTCTGAAACTTTAGTTACAGGAATTGATTAACTATACCAATGAGCCAAATCTGTCCCATTGACTGGTTTTAAGTGACCTACAAGCCAAGAATGGTTTGTTGTTTTTTTTTTTTTGGTTGTTGTTGTTGTTGTTTTTCAGTACTGGGGATTGAACCCAGGGGCATTCTACATCCAATTTACACCCCCAGCCTTATTTTTTATTCTTTATTTTGAAGCAGGGTCTCACTAAGTTGCAGAGGGCCTCACTAAGTAGCTGAGGCTGGCCTCGAGCCCAGATCCTCCAGTCTCAGCCTCTCAAGTACTCAGATTACAAGCATGAGCCACTACACCCATCTTGTTTTTTACATTTTTAAGTAGTAAAAAAAAATCAAAATAAGACTAAATTTTTTATGTGAAACTCAAATTTTAATGTTCATGGATAAACTTTTATTAGAATATAACTATGCTAGTTTATTTATATGTCATCTATGCCTGCTTTCCTGCTATAATAGCAGGGTTGAATAGTTATGACAGGCAATATCATCCATAAAACCTAAAATATTGAACCGGGCGTGGTGGTGCACGCTTGTAATCCCAGCATTTGGGAGGCTGAGACTGGAGGATCCGGGTTCGCGGCCAGCCTCAGCTACCTAGTGAGGCACTCCGCAACTTAGTGAGACCCTGTTTCAAAATAAAGAATAACAAATAGGGCTGGGGGTATAGCTTGGAGGTAGAATGCCCCTGAGTTCAATCCCCAGTACCGCAAAAAAAAAAAAAAAATTTATCTGGCCTTTTATTTTTATTTTTATTTATTTCTATTTGGTTTTGGCCCCTCATAGAAAAGATTTTCTGACCTTGTTTAAGGACAAAGAAAAGAAAAAATAGATATTAATGAACAACAAGCTAATTTCACCATACCAAAGTGATAAGATTGGAAGGAGAGGGGTAGGTGGTGTGTTTTAAGAGAGTTACAAATGAGTTCTATTTATTTAACTGCTTTTAACATGGGCATATCACCTATTCATGTATGCATTAAACCTATGCCTAAACTTCATGATTTAAGATAATAAGCACTGTGCCTTTTATACCATCTTCAAAGTCTCACACTTTTATTGTATTACCCACAGTTAAGGGAAGAAGAATTAGATTCCATCTACTGAAGGGAGGAATATCAAGAAATTTGTGGCCATTGTAAAGCTACCATGCTATTATTTGAGGAGATTAAAAAAAAAAGCAGATAATCTGTCTTCAGATAATACTAGGGAGATGAGGCTGGTTAATATTATAAAAGTTATCTGACCAGGAAAAAGGATTTGAAGGTTTATATTAGGGATGTTAGTGGGGTTTTAGCTCTCTCTCACCTACTCTAGTTCATTGGTCATAGTTGCCTGGAACCCTATGTTAAGAAGGATTCTGATTGATGGCGATCAAATCCTCATACTTTTCTATCATTGGAGTAAAAATAGCTCAAAAGTTCAAACAATGAGAATTTGAAGCAAAAGCAATTTGCGAGGTATGTTCAAGTCTCCAGAAAGCTTGTAAAACTATGGCTCTTGGGCAGCTTTCCCAGGATGTTTCTGTGGAGAACAGATTTCCCATGAGATTCCCTTTTGGCATCTCTCCTTTCCTTCCATCAAGCCTTCCTTCCATCAACAAGTATTTTTTTAAGCACCCATGTGTTAGCATAGGCACCCTGGCTACCAAAGATCAAATGAAGAACAGGAGATACCATCTAGTTCTCATGGTAAAAGAGGAATTTCTGTCTTCTGCAAATTTTTCATTTTTCTTTCTCCTTTCCTGAAGTCATATGTCCACTTCAGATTACTCTCCAATTTTGCCAAATGTTCTGGATCAATATTTAATAGCAGTGGTGAGATTTCTTTCCTGATCCTTGAGCATATGTGCCACATAATATTTCCGCTAGGAATTAAAAGATGTAACATAAATAGAAGGGTTTTATGTTCATTTAGGACAGGGAAATGCTGAATTAAACAAAGTTAAGCAGATTTCTCTACTGAGGGCAACTTTAATGTGCCCATGAACCACCAGGAAAAAGATAACAGGCTATATTCCCCCAAAGTTATTTGAGTTTCAAATGCTGTGTGTTTTGTTTTTTTCCAAATGTTTGTTCAAGGGGTCTGGCATAGACTGCTGGGGAAATCTGAAGGCATTAAGTTTCTTTATCTTCCTCTTGGCCACATCAGTTCTTTTTTATTTCCCTGAGATCTGAGAGTTCACTGCAGTACACAAATGTCCATTATTACAACAAGGTCTAAATCCTAATTGGAAAAGAAACAGTGATAATGACTCTCTCAGAGTAATTTCTTCACATCTAAGCATTTTAAATCTACACAAGTACTTATAAAGTATAACTATACAGAATGTTTTCACATATATATCTTTATATAAGGTGACATTCTAGGGACAAAACAACTCGCTAGTTACCTGGAAATATATATTTATTAAATGCACTTAATGTGTAGATATTATTAGGCATTAAATACAATGATAAGGAGGAACTGCTTTATGAGTGTTAACTCATTAAAGCAACTAATAGTTTAGAGGATTAGCAGAAGAAAATTATTAAGTACATTATTGCCACAATGGCTAATTTATAAATAAGAAATGGCATACAAAGAAAGGATATGTCAAGAGTTCCAACTCATTTAGGATTTATGTGTATATTATGTAACAGAAATCTGATGACACCAGGCACAGTGGCCCATGCCTGAAGTAATAGCTACTCAGGAGGCTGAGGCAGGAGGATCACAAGTTCGAAGTCAGCTTGTGCAACTTAGTGAGATCCTATCTCAAAATAGAAAATATAAAGGGGTGGGCTATGTTCAGTGGTAAAGTGCCCCTGGTTTCAATTGAAAGAAAGAAATTAAGGAAGGAATAAGGAAGAGGGGAGGAAGAAAGGAAGGACTAATCAAACAGCCTCACATAAAAAGAAGAGCAGAGGCAAGCTGCCCAGTGCTTCCATGATGTCACAGTGTCCCAGAATTTATTTCTTTTCAGTCTGCCCTTCTTATTTTCTGATAATTTCTCATCTTCGCTGTGGAATAGTCTCAAGTTGGCTGTTACCTTTAATATTGCTATCTGCTTTCTGAACAAAAACAAGAAGGAAAGCATAAAGGCATGCAGGTTTCTTCAATTACTTCATTAGCTGACATGTCAGGTACTTACTCCATAGATGTATTAAGCAAAATTTGGTTTCCTAAAAAAGCCAGGCATGGTGGCACATGGCTATAATCCCAGTACTTGAGAGGTTGAGATGGGAGGATTGCAGGCCCAAGAATAGCTCAGTAACTTAGCAGAACTCTCGGCAACCTAACAAGACCCCATTTCCAAAAAAATAAAATAAAAAGGGCTGGGGTTATAGCTCAAAGGTTAACTGTCCCTAGATTCAATCCCCAACACCAATAAATAAATAAATAAATAAATAAATAAATAAATAAATAAATAAATAGAAGAAGAAGAAGAAGAAGGAAGAGGAGGAGGAAGAGGAGGAGGAGGAAAAGGAGGAGGAGAAGAAAAGGAAAGAAGGAAAGGAGGGACAAGAGAAAGGACGGGGTGGGGGGGTGGGGGGACAATGGGTGTGGCTTCGTGGTAGAGCACATACCTAACATGGGTGAGGGCCTGGGTTCCATCCCCAGCAGAGAGAGAGAGTGTGTGTGTCAAGGGGGGTAGGGGAGAAAGTGAATGAATATTTAGTGGACAATTCAGCCTGTCTTTTCCAGACTCTTACCTAGTTTGTGAGGGTCACAAAAGGCTAAAGCTTATACTAATAATGTTTTAAAATATGTTTTAAGAATACATAAATTTGTTTCTTTCTAGCTTATCTCCTATTTATCATATTTCTGACCTAAAAATACATTTACAATTTACTTCACAATTTACTTTTGTCACAATTTTTCATGGAATTTCTACCACTTTCTTTAAATAGCAATGAAATAAATGTGTAAATGATTTCCATTAGATGTTTGAAATGTTCAGCTTTACTGTGTTAAGAAACGGTGGCTTACTTCTGTTTTTATTTGAACTGTTTTTGCCAGCAAAAACAATTGTTCACATTGGCAGAAGTCGAACATTTGCCAGCATGAAAAAGTGCTCTATAGGATGGCATTTAGCATACCATAACACATATTTTCTTATTTTCACAAATCTGGCTCAAAACCTTAATTTTTTTTATAGCTATGGCCTCAATACTTCACAATTTTAACTTTTTTTCCAACTTTGTAGCATATAAAAATACATGTGTGAGCTTACAGTGCCAAGAGAAGTTTTCTTAAAGTTATTGCATTTCTACTTGAAGTCTGGCTTCATTTCTGCATGGACCATGCTGACAGCATTTTTATCTATAACATAGAAATACAGCATTGCAGTCACTAATCTCTGTACTCATACCTTAAATTTCTTTTTGACTCTCCTTAACACCCCTAAAGCACTTTTCACTCCTTTCTCTTTTTATTCTCTTTTTTAAAAATCTTATTTCATGTTATCATCTTTCTAGTACTCATTCTCTACAAATGGCTGTTAGAATAAATACTGGACAGCTCTCATTTTTAACAAACTCATATGCCCATGAGCCCAAGATGGTTATTTTTTTAATTGGTGCATTATAATCGTACAAGATGGTTATCTGTAGAAATCATATTCTCCCCAAAATTTAATGCATCAAAGAACCATCAATGAAGAATGCATCAAGTACCATCTACAAATACTCTAGTTCAAATTATCTATTAAAACGTATGCCTCACAATGTCCAACCATGAGAAATGATTTATTATACAGAATAGTATGTATTACTATGGTGCCATGTAAAATGATAATGATAAGACTAATAACATAAGAGAGAGAGAGAGAGAGAGAGAGTGTGTGTGTGTGTGTGTGTGTGTGTGTGTGTGTGTGTGTGTGTGTTACTGGGGATTGAACCCAGGGGCGCTCTACCACTGACTACACCCTCAACCTTTTTTATTTATTTTTATTTTATTTATAGGGTCTTGCTATGTTGCCCAGGCTGGCCTCAAATTTATGATTCTCCTATCTCAGCCTCCCAAGTACTGGGATTACAGGTATGCACCACTGTGCTCAGCTGTTTATAATTTATTAAGCAGACTGTAACTTGAGAAAAATGGAATTATTAAATAGAAATAAGTTAGAACATAGTATATAATAATAAAATCATTGTGGTAGAATATCTATAATATATACATTAATTCCTTAATTTTTATGTCCAGTCTGAGTATTCTTTAATGTGTGTATGTTATTTTGATAATAATAGGGTAGTAAAAATGATTTTAACAAAGAAAATCTTATATCTAGCACTTTTCTTTTCTGTACTATTTATTTATTTGGTTCTTTCTGAAATGCTCAACAGCCTACTCTGTCCCCCAAATGCCTCCCTCTGCCACTTTCCTCACAAGGGAGACCCTCTTGGCCACCCCTGCAGAGACCTGTCCCACCTTTACAATTCCACTGATTCAGCTGAGTCTCATTTCCACTGCTGGGGTGCTTTTAACTATTTCCACTTGGTCACTTAATAACCTAGCTGAGGTTCAGCTCCAGTCATTTTGAGGATTAAAGAAAGTAACAGGTATAAAGCATTCAAATTGTGTTGCCCACCACAGGGTCACCCCCATTATACAATACCAGTAACATTAATAACAGTACTCAGACATAGTACTTCTCCCAAACAAATACTTGTGTATTTTCACAAAATTTTGGCCCAAAGAGCTTTCAAGCAACATGAAGAACCCATGGAAAAGTTATTTGAACCCAAGCAACTGGGAAAAAGTATTAAATATGAATGTGAGGCTCTAAGAGGCTAAGGGATTGTACTCCATCCCCCAGTTGGGCAGTGGCAGAACAGAGCCCCAGCCTCTGGGCTGAGTGGTGCTGTCTACATTTGAACACCCCCGCCTGTGCTCAGTGCTCGCCTGGATGGTTCTGAAGTACAGCTGTCTGCTTACTTGTTACTTGTTCTTCCTCATGACCATGCACGTCTGTTCCTTATGCCATCCATAGTTTTCTGGACATTTTGCCACCCACAATGCAAGAATAACTTCTTTTTGCCATTGACTCTTAGCACATGTGAATTGCTAATCCTCTCTGAAAGTGCCAGGTGAACCTCAAATTCTCATGGGACTCATATTTCCTCCAGAGGGCTTGCTACAGAGTGGGGCGTTCTCTCTGTGGAGCTCTTTCCTGGTGGTTCCTCCCTCATTGGAACAGTTCAACCTGCAAAATGACAACAGCCCCTCGTTTCATCTTTCCCATTACCTCTGTCCATCCTTCAGCCTTCAATTAAAGTAAGATCACCATCAGTTGTTTTTTGTTTTTTGTTTTTGTTTTTTTTTTTCCAACCTTTTGTAGTAAGGTGGAGAAGGGAAGGGGTGGGTTGTATTGGGCACTGAAAGGAAGGTTCCTGTAACAGTCACATAAAGAGGTAATGTGGGAAAGCCAAAGAAAGCAGAGGGATTTTAAACCAGCTGGAACCCAGCCAGGAAAGAAGTTAACACCCCGAGCTTTCCATGAACTTTTCTACTGAGAGTCCTAAGCCAGGGAAGCCTTCATGATCAAAAATTATTGGAAATCTGCTTTCAAACTCTCTGGAAAGATGAGACAATAAATGCCTAACAGGGAAGGTTTTACTTAGATTAATTGATTAATTAATGACCGCATTTCAACAGCTCAAGCTTACTTTGTTGGTGTAAATGTATGAGTAATACCTAAAACCACAACCTAGGAGCAATAAAAAGAAGCTTGGGTTGAAAGTTCTACTTTCAGAATTATCCTGATTTTCCTCTAAGCAACTAGGGAGATGAAAATAAAGCAACCAACAGGAAAACTCATAAATTTGTGACTCTGGAAGGAGAGGGTCACATTCTGTTGGAAAAGAAGGCACTTTTCCCAGGTGCAGTAGGAATTGGTTTCTGTGATGTGCTGGGAAGTGGATCCAGAGCCGAAAGGTCCTTTTCAACTTGTGTGTGGACTCATCTTCTCTGCTTCTGGGTCATGCAAGCTCTACATGACAATCCCTGCTGAAGTAGATCACACTTCTGACAGGCCTGCCACCCAAACAACTCTCCAATGGGGGTAAATATGCTGAGGCCCAGCTGAGACCCCAAACTGTATTGACTCACAGCCTTAAAGAAAACAGAGGAGAAGCCAGGTGTGGTGGTGCATGCTTGTAATCCCAGTACTTGAGAGGGTGAGACAGGAGGATCTCAAGTTCAAAGCGAGCCTCAACGACTTAGCGAGGTTCTCAGACCTAGGGAGACTCTGTTTTTAAATGAAAAATAAAATTGGACTGAGGGTGAGCTCTGGGTTCATTCCTTAGTGAAAGAAAGAAAAAAAAAAAACAGGAGTGCAAGTAAAGTTATCAAGGTTCTTGGTCAATTATCTGGCTGTGAGTTAGCAATTTGTTTCCTCCAGAATTCTCACTTTCTCCTTGCTTTGGGTTGTACTGTATCCTCCCTCTCAAGTTTATATGTTGATGTTCTAACCCCAAGTACCTCAGAAAGTGACCTTATTTGGATGTGAGGTTATTGCAGGTGTAGTTAGTTAAGAGGAGGTCACAATGGAGAAAGGTGGGCTCCTAATCCAATGTGACTGGTACCCTTACTAAAAAGGGACTTTTGGACACAGACATTCTTGGAAAATGATATGAAGACCCATAGAAAGAAGACAGCCACATGATGACAAAGGTAGAGGTGAAGTCTTGCATCTGCAAGTCAAGAAAGACCAAGTTAGAAAAGGTAAGGAAGGATTCTTCCCTGTACACTAAGAGGCAGCATGGCCCTGCTGACACCTCGATTTCACACTTTTAGTCTCTGCAGCCATAATACAATAAATTTCTATTACTTTAATTTTCGTGTTGTTTTAAGCTACTTAGTGTGCACATTTGGTTTTAGCAGTGCTAGGAAACTAATGTAGTGATCTACCAGGTGCAGTGGTGCATGCCTGTAATCTTGTTACTCAGGAGGCTGAGACATGAGAATCACATATTCAAGGCCAGTCTCAGCAACTTAGCAAGACCTTCAGCAAGTGAGACCATTAAAAAAAAAATTAAAAAAAGACTGGTGTGGTGGTGCGCAGTTGTAATCCCAGGATTCAGGAGGCTGAGACAGGAAGATTGCAGATTTGAGACCAGCCTCAGCAACTGAGAAAGACTCTCAGCAACCTAGAAAGACTGTTTACAAATAAAAAATAAAATGAGACTTGGGATGCAGCTCAGAGGTATAATGCTCCTGGGTTCAATCCTCATACCACAAAATAAATAAATAAATAAAAAGGACTGAAGGAGTATCTCAGAGATAGAATGCCTCCTGGGTCAAAAAGATAGGGGTGGCCGGGCGTGGTGGCGCACGCCTGTAATCCCAGCATTCGGGAGGCTGAGACCGGAGGATCCGGGTTCTCGGCCAGCCTCAGCTACCTAGTGAGGCACTCAAAACTTAGCAAGACCCAGTTTCAAAATAAAGAATAAAAAAAAAAATAGGGCTGGGGGTATAGCTCGGAGGTAGAATGCCCCTGAGTTCAATCCCCAGTACGGCAAAAAAAAAAAAAAAAAAAAAAAAAAAAAGATAGGGGTGGAGGGACTTAATGCCCTAGAAGCAGGCATATTTGTTTTAAAAAAAATAATTGGGAACTATCTCATTTTGAAAACCCACCTGTTACTTTACAATCTTTTACTTTCTCAATTTTTTGAGAGACATTCCAACAAAGGATTCACCACAATTTCTCAAGTAACTAACTTTACTTTTTACTCTTATTTAGAGCCTTCATATATATGGAATTTCCCTAGTAACACTAGGGGAAAATCAACCCCAAATATTATATCTTAAGCTTTGCAGTTTACCCCTCCCTACTGGTTGTGTTAAAAATTTACTTGTTTTTAATATCATGACTCATTCAAATATAAAGTTAACACATGTTTAAAAAATGTACTTAACTGATTAATTGAGAGAACCAGCAATATATAAAAATAACTACTTTAAAAGAGAATTCAAACAGACATACAAAGGCAATTAGGGCACCAAAATAAATTTTCAAATAGATGCAGAGGGTGGAATCAGTTGTGTTTTCTTTTTTTTTGTGGTACTGAGGATTGAACTCAGGGGCATTCTACCTCCAAGTTACACCCCCAGCCCTATTTTTTATTCTTTATTTTGAAACCGAGTCTCACTAAGTTGCGGAGTGCCTCACTAGGTAGCTGAGGCTGGCCGCGAACCCGGATCCTTTGGTCTCAGCCTCCCAAATGCTGGGATTACAAGCGTGCACCACCATGCCCGGCTCAGTTGTGTTTTCACTGGAGAAATTCATTGCGTTTCTGTGAACAGGAATCACCACTGGTTTTCTACAACTAAGGACTGTAAGAGTCAGACAACCTGGCTGTATCGGACACTCGACAATCCATCAAAAGGACATCTACTAGTCTCTTCTCACCATTCCAAAGTCTTTCATGCTTTTTCCTGAAATACCACTTACTTACCTATGATTGCAATAATCGTTTTTTTTTTTTTTTTTTTTTTTCTTGGTACTGGAGATAGAACCCTGGGGCATTTTACCTCCGAGCTACACACCTAGTCCTATTTTTTATTCTTTATTTTGAAACAGGGTCTCACTAAGTTGTGGAGGGCCTCACTAAGTAGCTGAAGCTGGCCAAGTTTCAGCCTCCCAGTACTGGAATTGCAAGTGTGTGCCACCATGCCCAGTTGTAATAATCTTAAAGATTGTTCTTAGTCACAAAATAAGACTCCTTATCAACTGCAGACCGGTTACTTACATAGGTGGTGCAAGAATGTTAACTAAGTATATTTCAACAGTAGTGGTACTGGAGCTATAGTATACTCTTGTATTATCAGCTAGTTGGGAGACTGAGGCAGGAGAATCAATTGAGGCCAGGAGTTTGAGTCCAGCATGGATAACATAGGGAGACCATATCTCAAAGACAAAAAACAAAAAGAAAAAATATACTACTGTTGAGCTAAGTGTGGTGGCACGGGCCTATAATCCCAGTACATGGGAGGCTAAGACAGGAGGATTGCAGGTTTGAGGCCAAAAGTTTGTGGTAACTCAGCAAGAGCCTGTTTTGAAATAAAAAATCAAATAGGTCTTGGAGTATAACTCAGTGTTAAAATGTCCTGGGGTTCAATCTCCAGTACCACTACTGTTGAAATATACTTAGCAGTATCATTAAATTCATTTGAATTATTCCCCAGATTTGGGCAGATTGCTGACCTGAGAAGACATGTTCTTCTTTTTCAACAGAAAAATCTAAAAACTTATGAACTGAATTCATCCTTCATGCTACACACCCAGCCCTATTTTATATTTTATTTGGAAATAGTCTAAGTTGCTCAGAGTCTCACTAAATTACTGAGATTGTCTTTGAACTGGTGATCTTCCTGTCTCAATCTCACAAGTACTGGGATTAAAGACTGCGCCATCATTCCCAGCAAGTTCTTTTCTTTATGATCTAGCCTGACTCAGGCATTTTGTTATAGTAACAGAAGTGAACTACTAAACTCAGTAAGAGCTTTTTTTAACTTAAGTGCAAATAGAGTAAGCAGGCAAACAACACTATTGTCTCTCACTCAAGTTCTCTATTGTCTTTCACTCAACAGTAAATATATATCTGTCATCCACTTATAGATAATGCCAAATAGGCTATAAAAAACAAATTACACCTCTTTTTGCCCCATTGAAGGGGGAATAACTCACTGGCTTTGCTCAAAGCAAAACCAAAAACAAAACACAAAATAATTTGAGAGAAGAAAAAAAACCTACAGAAATCTATAGTCAATAAAGTTCATGTTCTATTAACACTTGCAATTCACTTCATAAACCAAGAAGAGGGTTTATTCTTCCCATGCCTGAGTGTAATCTGCTCATGGGGCACAATTCTTTAGTGCGGTTGACCTGCTCTTGTCAAGAGAATCCAGTTGGTGCCTCAATGAAACCTATGAAACTAGAGGGATAATGTTTTTTAAATTAAATCATAGCCCTCCTTTACATTTAAATGAATATGTGTCAAAATTTTTAAATTTAAACTGTAAATAAATGAAAGAATCAGAGAGAGCCTAAAAATCACTCAAAGGAGAACTCACAGAATAAAAATATAGTTAATCAGGAAGGCTGATATTTGCTAGTAGACATAATATTTGCCTCTTTTTTAAGACAGATCCAATTTCAACCTCACTGTATAAAATCTATTTGCATTTCTATAAACAGGAATCATTTGTATTGCCACCAGATGTTTACAACTTAGAGAGTTGTAAAATACTTCAAAGATAATGAAAAGTACAACCCTCTAGAGATCCAAGGAACCAAAAAATGCATTAGACATTGGCAAGTATTCCATTAAAGCTAGAAGGTCAAGAGCAGCTTAGAGTCATGACCAGTACGAATCCTAGCAGCAGCCACATATCAAAGACCCACGGCTATTCTTCCATCACCAGTTCTGATTTTCCCTTATCTTCTGCTCCTACCATATGGAGATTCCTACCCTGGTAAGAAATCTAAAAATTTTTACCTAATATTCTTAGGACGTCCTGCCCTTTGGCATGTAGACACCAAAGAGATGGGGGCCAGAAGTAAGGGGCACTGGGAATGAAGCCAAAGACCCAGAGCACATAAAGACGAGGGTTAGGGTTAGAGTTAGAGGGATGCTCATTTGATTGTGCACATTTGAAAAGGGAGGAGGGAAAGAGGGAGAGAAAGATGGAGGTGAGAGAAGAGACAGGGCAATTCACCACTCGGGCATCATTGAATTCTCAAATGCTTGTCACAGTGAGTGCCTGACACACAGTTGGAACTCAGTTGGAAGACACAGACATGGACATAGGCTTATAAAGATGCATGGGGTAGATGAGGACAATTTTTTTTTTTTTTTTTTTTTTTTTTTTTTTTTTTTTTTTTTTTTTTTTTTTTTTTTTTTTTTTTTTTTTGCGGTACTGGGGATTGAACTCAGGGGCATTCTACCTCCAAGCTATACCCCCAGCCCTGTTTTTTATTCTTTATTTTGAAACCGGGTCTCACTAAGTTGTGGAGGGCCTCACTAGGTAGCTGAGGCTGGCCTCGAACCCGGATCCTCCGGTCTCAGCCTCCCGAATGCTGGGATTAC
>PVLC010008621.1:0-57680 GCA_004027655.1 Graphiurus murinus | reverse complement strand
CTAATTTGAGTTAGATGGAATCTCAGGGTAGTTGTGATTTGCATTTCCTTGATTGCTAATGATAATATTTAATTCTACCTAACACCAACACAGCCCAGCTAGACCTTGCACCCAAAAGCATGTCTCTCAGTTCCAAGGACGGAATTCTCTTTCACTATAGGGTGGTATGCTAGGCTTCTGGATTAAAAATCACTTTCTTAAGAAGTTTGGTAGAAGGTAATTAACTGTACACATTCCTACTAATGAATTTATTGATAAAATCAAATTCCTATATTTAAAGTACAGTGAATCTTTGAACTGGAGGCCAATCTTTGGTGACCTAGTACCTCAGCATTGTCACTGGTATAATCCAAGACAACTGACCCCACAATTTAGAGGATGGAAGATTTATTTACTCACAGGTTTTGGAGATCTTGGGGTTTAGTCCATGTGAGGCTGGGGTGCAGAGCTGGAGCTCAGGCTATGGTGGTGGGAAGCAGAGAGAGAGGGATAACACACGGGGCCTAGCTCCCCACATCACAGAAGCCAGAAGCAGAACGCAAGCAAGAGAATCAGGGTCCATATACAATCTAAAAAGACTACACCCTCAGGGATCCACATTCTCTATCCAGACCCTTCCAGTCTAGGTCACTCCAGATAAATTCATTACCTGGACTTATGCACTGCTGAGATTATAAGCAAGCCCATCTTCCAACATTGCGACCTCCTTTCCATTGAGGGCTAGAGGGACAGTCTAATTCCAACCCATTACACCTAGCTTGCAAAGTCCACTGTGGAATAATTATGCAGGTCAGGCTGCCATCGCAATAAAAAATAATCCATCTAACATCTGTATAAATTGTTAAAAATTAAACTTGGATATATTTTATGCTTATAAACATTATAAGTCTACTTTAGCAAACCTGAAAATACCGAAAAGGAGAGACCAAAGAAAAAAGGAGCTTCAACTTTACGCAAAGCCGAAGAGATTAACCACTGTTAACAGCTTTGGTCTTTTTCCAGTTATGTCGATTCGTATTTTATTCGTGACAAATCACATCACCGTGAACTCCACGCAGTTGCAGGCTCGATTTGCAAATGGGTTGTGCTCCCAAGTCTGCACTGAGTCAGTTAATATTGTGAACCTATCCTCCCACAGAAATGATATTTTAGATGGAGATGCTGGCCTCAGGTGTCATACTAATCCTCCCATGCTGAGAATGAGGTGACAGGAGACAAGAAGAGCATACAGCTTCACTGTGAGAAGGCAGGGACAGGGACACTCCCATCCGATGCCTCTTCTTTCCTTCCTTTCCCACATTTCTGGGCTTACTACTAACTGCAGGTGCAGAGAACATCCAAGTCTTCCTTGCTTGGTAACACTTGCAGTACTTTCTGGGGAACAAGAAATGCTCCTTCTTCTTATGGGATACACTGTTCACATGGGTTCATATGCCAGGTACCCTCAGCCTCGTTTCCCACTGGTCCTTCGTGCGTCCCTGGTCAGAGCAGGCAGTCTAGGTATGAGCTAGGTTTATCAGCATCCTGCCTTGTATTTTCAGAGTAGGAAGCCCTTTCCTCTGGGACTACTGACAGACATGACCCAAGTCCTCCTTCTGCGTCCACAGTGGTGATCCCCAGCTTTCCCTCCATCCCCACCACTTGAACCTCAGTGCCATCCAGCGTACTGATTAGGGATTCCGCTGTGAAGCTTATGTCCTCCATTTGTCTCTTTCAAGAACCACTATCTGCCTTTTCATTTTATTCTGTGGTTTTATCCATGTATCCTTGACTTTATGATATGAGTGACTGTGGATTTTTTTTTTTTTTTGATAGTATAAAAGACACACAGGGAGGTGGGGGAGCAGATTTTGTCCCTTGCATCAAGAGTTTCTCCAGACTGGGCTTTTTGGTCTCTGCACGTGGTTGGTTTGCACTGTCAGCCTAATCCTTTTCTCTAGACTCTGCCCAAGCCCTTTGCTCTATGATTTAGTTTCTCTCACTGAAGAGGAAGTGGCTTTTTTTCCTGCCCCCTGACTTTGACTTTGGTGCTAGTTTTGCTTTGGCAGACACAAGGCAGGAAGGCACCAGTTTGTACCTGGGCTTTAAGAGGCCCTGGGTGTTTCCATCTGCCTTCTTGCACCTTTGACATCGACACAAGAAGGACATGCCTACTGCTGGTCCACAAGTGTCAGGAGAAGGATGAGAAACTTGGGAGGCAGAGACATCCCAGATGAGCCCACTCTAGAATCAGCTGAACTCCTAGCCGAAACACAGAGGTGTGAAAATAAATGTCCGTGTTTAAGACCACCAAATTCTGTGTTGGTATGTTTATGTAGCAATAGTTAACAAATACAGAGTGCCGAGTTCTTTAGGAAACCATTTTATTTATTTTTACTTGACACATACAAATTGTATGTGTTTCTGGTGTTCAACATGTTTTGATGTATTTATGTATGGTGGAGTGGCAAAATCAAGCAAACTAATGTACTCATTACTTACCATAGTTATTTATTCTCTTTGGGGGGGATATTAAAGTCTACTTCCTTAGAGATTGTTAAGTATATAATACATTGTAATTAGTTATAATTAGCATATTATATTGTGCAACAGGTCCCTTGAACTAATTCCTCCTCACAAACGTTTTGTGTGTATTGACCCATCTCTCCCTGGTTGCTCTCTTGCCTCTGGCCCTTGGAAACCACCATTCCACTCTGTTCTCTGAGTTCGATCACCTCCTTTTTCCCTTTAAAAAAAAGATGTAATATGTTTTGACACTTCACTTTTAAAAAATCTCAGACAATCCTAACTTAAGAAGCTTTGTCTAGATCTTCTGTTTGCTCTGATTTGGTGTAACTGAATCCTTCCCATTTAATTTGAGACCTATTGATCTTTTCCTCCAAGCTGCAAAATAATATACTCCTACCTATTTTTCTTTTCTTGAAGTCTGGGAGGGGGCGGAGTGGGCGAGTTCAGGGAGGAGTGTGAACAGCCCTTGAAGCAGGCTCTGGGTTCTGCCTTCCCAATTGAATTTTTTTTTTTTTTTTCGTCGTTGTTGCTGCCTGGTTACAAGTTCAATCTACCCAGCTGAGGCGTATCTTAGGGGACAACCTTAGATCCAATTTATTGTGGAGGCCTGAAGGATGCTCGCCCTGGCTGGTCCCCTGCTCTTCTGTGGTTGGTCCTGTGTTGTAGGCAGTTGATTCTACTCTGGATGGAAAGTTCTATTCTTTTTTTTTTTTCCCCCATGATACTGGGGATTAAATCTAGGAGGGTTCTACCTATAAGCTACGTCCCTAATACTTTTTTTTTTTTTTTTGCGGTACTGGGGGTTGAACTCAGGGGCGTTCTACCTCCGAGCTATACCCCCAAGCCCTATTTTTTATTCTTTATTTTGAAACCGAGTCTCACTAAGTTTCGGAGTGCCTCACTAGGTAGCTGAGGCTGGCCTCAAACCCGAATCCTCTGGTCTCAGCCTCCCGAATGCTGGGATTACAAGCGTGCGCCACCACGCCCGGCTCCTAGTACTTTTTAAGTTTTGTTTTGAAACAGGATCTTGCTAGGTTACTGAGTCTGGCTAAGTAGCTGAGACTGGCCTTGAACTTGCTATCTCTCTGTCTCAGCCTCCCATGTGCTGGGATTACAGGCATGTGCTACCATATCTGGCTTTTTTTCTATTCTTAATGTTGATATGCATATAATCCATGTGATGTATATATACGCATATATATATATTTCATGTTGATATATATACACTATAACATATACTGATATATATATATAAATTTATATATGTATATATATATAAATCAACACATAATAAGTGTATATTTATGGGGCATAGTGTGACATTCCAATGCAAGAATACAATGCATAACCATTAACCAGATCAGAGTAATTAGTATACCCATCATCCTAAACATTTATCATTTCTTTGTGTTGGGAATATCCAAAGTCCTCTCTACTAACTATTTTTAACGATGTGAATAATTACTGTCAGCTTTTGCATTGTTGTGACCAAAATACCTGATACGAATACCTTAGATAAAGGAAGACTTATTTGGGCTTATGATTGGTTTCACAGGTCTAGTCGCAGTCAGCTGACTCCAAGCCTACCTATGGTTGCACAAAATGGAGGAGGAAAGAGACTCCCAGCTCCTGAAGGCCGGAAGCAGAGGGACAGAGACAGGAAGTGGCCCAAGACAGATGTAATCCCTGAGACCACGCCCCCAGGGACCCACCTTGTCCAATCATGCTCCAGCTCTGCACCTTGCTGCATTGATAACACTTGAGCTTTTCTGAGGGGCGGGGCGGGGGGCATGCATGGAAACCAGCTGTTTAATGGCTCTTCTGCACCGATTCCTCACACTTTTCCCCACTGTCCCTGTGGTCTCTTTTTGGATTGTGGAGGACGCGGATGAGGAGTCTCAGGGCGTGGCTGCTCCTCGGCCTCCGTAGGTAGCAACAGCCCAGGGCACTCAGGGTAAGGTCAGAGTCTCACCTCGCTAAAGTGGGGCGTGTGCTCTCTTTGGCCGCCATGACAGCAGGCGTGTAGGATGTGGTAGCATCGGGGAAGAGGTTGCTCTTTTGTTTATGCTGCTCATTTGGCGAGGCGTTGAGAGCGGTGTCCTGTAATCGGGCCTTGCTCTCCCACTGTCTCTTGGAGGAAGTCTGCCCACAGCCGAGGGCGGCACATCTGTTTTCCAGGCTGAAGGCGGCTGGGGGTGGGGGCACGGGATATAACTGCCTATTGTCCTTCTCGGAGGCAGAAGCTGGCGGCTTTATTTCTCTCACTAGCCCAGCAGGCCCTGTCACATCACTTATCACACACATTACGGACTAGGAACTCGGTGAGCGCGAATTCCACTCAATTTAACTGTGTTGCTTTGGAATATGATTTCTCCTGACCTAGAGTGAAAGTGTATTCATGAATCTGTTGGTTTGAATTTGTCATAGGACCAATATAGAACAAATATTCCTCACGCTAATTCAAGGCTTTAATGGCTCACATCGCTGCTCCAGCGGTCAAGAGTATAAGAAATTTTAAGTGATGTGAATATATTTTTAAGCTGAATCATGTGATTTTTTATTAGGATTGTGGTGAGAACATAGCATATGTGTGTATATACATGCACAGACACACACATACACACACACACACACACACACACACACACACACAGAGTCGTCCCTTGTTGTCTTCTGGGGATGGGGTCTAAGACCCCCAGTAGATAAAAAAAAAAATCTATGTATGCTCAAGTTCCTTGAATAGAATGGTCTAGTATTTGCATATAATTATATACACCCTCCTATATATTTAAAATAATCTCTAGGTGATTTGCAATACCCAAAACAATGCAAATGCTATGTAAATAGTTACACTAAACTACTGAAGGAATAATGCATTTTTCCCCAAACATTCTACATCCACAGTTGGTTGAATCTGAAGATGTGGAAATTGTGGAACCAATGGCTGACTGTATGCATGTATACAGTGGAATATGAAGAATTACATCTCTTATCTGCATTCCCCATAGCAATGAATGCATATCATTTTTTTAAATTATTGGATAATAAGCAACCCAGACGTGGAGGAACTTAAACTGATGAGAATGATTTCTCATGATTTTGTGAGATGACTAGGTACTTCTCCTTTACATGGTATCACAGGTGGTGAGATGGTTTAGAGCTACCAGTGGCCTCAGCCACATGGCTGCGGTCAGTGCTGGCTGGACCTCAGGCAACAACACTTCTGCCACATTTCATGGGTTAAAGTAGCCACAGGGCCAGGAAAAGCAGGCATCATTACTGGGAGATGGAGTCTATTGGTGGTCACTGAAGCAAAAATATGCATATATCTTTCTGTGTCTCTATCTCGCTTGATATCTCTCGTCTACCATCTGTCTGTTTCTATATCTTCATACATTTCACACACTCAAATGTGATCTTTGTAAGACAAGCCTATTCAATTTACTTAACATTTAATACTCAATCTTACCTGAGAATGAAGTTTTGGAGTATCCACTGACCCAAAGCATTTCAGAAGAAAAGTACTGAGAGGTCAACTTTAAACTTTCCTCTTTTTGGTTGGGAGAAGGAATTCACTACTTGGGGTGGAGCTGTCCCCATTAGAACAAATGTCAGTCATCCTGTTTTCATGATGATACTAAGCAACCACTTTGCATCGACTTCGGTTGTTCTGATATCATGAATATTGGTAGTCTGCAATTATAATGCCCCAGTCAAGTAATGCATTCACAATCTGGTCATTTCTTGGAGATTCTACTAACAATCTCACGTCAAAACTGGAGTTACTATAGGTGAAAACTCTGATTCTAGAGGCAATTAGTCAGGATAAACCTGCTGCATGGGGGTTTCCTGAGAATGGAAGGCAACTTACATTAAGAGACCTCCAGCCGGGTGTGGTGGCACACGCTTGTAATCCCAGTACTTGGGAGGCTGAGATGGGAGGATCTGGATTCGTGGCCAGTCTCAGCTACTTAGTGAGGCCCAATGCAACTTAGTGAGACCCTGTTTCAAGATAAAGAATACAAAATAGGGCTGGGGGTATAGCTCAGAGGTGGAATGCCCCTGGGTTCAATCTCCAGTACTGTAAAAGAAAAAAAAAAAAAAAAAAAAAAAAACCTCAACTGTAAGTGGGAGAGAGGATTTTCTGCTGAGATATGTTTTCTTAACTGCACAAGGAAAATAAAACCATATTTTAAAATTCTCAAAGAACTTTCATTCACTTGGAAATTTTGGTTTTACTTATAAGGTTGGAAGTGAATATAAATGTGGTCTTATAACTAAGTTGATCTTTATTTAATAATTATATTAGTCCATTTAGACCTGTATTCTGTTTGGCGATCCCCAATGTGCTAGATAGTTTACACAGATAAGGAAAAAATATTTATGTAAAAAGATCTGGGATTAGTTAGATTCATTATAGTATATCCACACCATTTACCTTACAGATATTACAACATATGTTATAGGAGAATATTTGATGTCAGAGAGAAATGCTAAGAATAAATATCTAAGTGGGGGAAACAAAAAGAGGGGTAAGAGAAGAAAGACAGAGAGATGCAGTCTATTCCAATGTTTGGAAAAACAACCGATGCACTTAGCCCCCAAATGAAAAGAAATGTGAGCAAAGATGTTAATGTATAATTCTATCTGGTTCCTGGAGGGGTAATTATTATTCTGTATTTTTCAATCCCCCCCCCAACAGCTCTTATTTGCTTTCAAGATGAAGAAGATATAAAAATGTTTCTTGAAACTATAAAAAGTGGCTTATCAATCAGTTTCTCTTCCTGTATTTGTCTATGTCTTTTTTTTTTATTGGTGCGTTATAATTGTACATCACAGCGAGATTCAAAGTGGCACATGCATACACGCACACAGCACCACTGGCCTGTTTCCCTCCGCCCCTCCCCCACCCCTCCTCCCTCCAGGACATGACAGTGAGCGTCACAGTGATACATTCATATATGCACATAACATTATTTGATCTGTTTCCTTCTCCAAACCTCCCCTTTGCCCTTCCCCTCCTTCCTCCATTCCCTTCCGCTACTCTACTGGTCTCTCTCTTCATTTTCTTGAAGTCCCTTTTCTTTCCTATTTTCTCTCTAGCTTCCCCATAAACCGGCTTAGGTATTTAGACATTGTTTTGTGGTTTTCATCTTTCCGTATTTTACAAGTGTTCCTGAAAGAAGTAGTCACACACAAAACTTTTCAGTTTCTAAAGAAATCGATTATGAGCCATAAAGACTCGATCAAAATGCATTTCATTTAAATTACCCTGAAAGACAAATAACAACAACAACAATAATAATAATAATAATAATAATAATAATAATAAGGTGCTGATACATCTGACCCCAAGGGTCGTTTGACTACAGTGAGGTTATGAACACACACAGGACACCCCACCTGACCCCCGCCTATTGCATTAACAGCACAATGCCATTTGATCCCCAGCTATTTTTGATCAATGTTTAATGACCAGAGTTTACGTAGCAATCAAAGACAACATGAAACAGCAGCAGATATTTAGAGCTTATGGCCGACGGAGGCTCCGCGCAAGCAGCTTTTTCCTCGGCGTGATGCAGTTCAGTTGACGCTCTTGGCATTCTGCAGCGCACAGCAACGTATCAAAGAAATTTGTTATGCTTTGAGCATGAAAGCGGGCTAAAACACAGATAATTTGAGAAACTAGAAAACTTATCAGGGATGGGATCCACGGGCCGCCTGTCACTTGGCAGACACGGTAGCACCGAGCGCCTGGCAGGGCGGTGCGTGCACGCGAATGGGGGCCGAGCGAGGCGACAGCGGGTTTGCCTCCAACTGGAGGATGTTGCTATTCAAGGGGCTGATGAATGAAACCAGAATTGCGGCAGCCGCAGTGGAAGGCGGACAGGAGCAGGAGCCAGCTGCGCGGGTGACCGCTTTACAAGCCGAAGCTATCAATCAGAAGGCGTGAAAAGCCCAAATCCAGGGAAAGCAGGATCCCACCCCCTTGATACCAATCCTAATAGAGTGCCAGTCACCGATGCTAATACAGGGCTGAGAAGCACGATGACAGTGCCTGCCTTCCCTGCAGAATTAACTCAGCCCGCTGGCGCACATACACACACACACACACACACACACACACACACACACACACACACACATGCAAATATCCCTTGTTCTCATTTACACATGATCTGCATCGTGTCTCCAAATATTTTTATCAAACCAAAGTATTTGCAATCCTGGGTTGGATGTGTATCAGCCTGTTTAGGGCATTTCTCAGGTTCAAAAGCACCAATGGGGCTGGATTTCTCCCCTCAGTCACGGAGCTCAGGGCAGCCACAGGCAGGAGTTGAATCCTTGGGTCTCTGGAAGCTTGTTTCTAAGGGAATGGAGAGCACAGGGGTTAAGAGATTGGCTTCAGGAGCCAGGCTGCCTGAATTCAGGTGCCTGGATTGTTACGTAGGGTCTCTGAGCACTTGGTTTTCTCATCTGTAAAATGGGTAGATAAGCTGGGGCTGGTGGCTATGACCCTAGTGCTTGGGAGGCTGAGAAAGGAGGATTGCAGGTTTAAGAACAGCCTCAGCACCTTAGCAAGGCCCTCAGAAACTTAGCGAGACCCTGTTTCAAAATAAAAGATAAAATAGAGCTGGGGTTGTAGCTAACAAGTAGAATGCCTCTGGGTTCAATCCCCCACCCCCACCCCAACACAGACACATACATAAAATTATAAAGACTGAACTATGGAGAGGTGCTACCAAATAGAAATATGATGTCAGTGACATGTGATGTTTTGTAGTTAGATTTAAAAAATAGAGAGAAAATGTCATATAAAAATATTTTAGGTAGTCAATTTGTCCAAAATAGTATTGCTTAAAGAGGCAATCAATGTTGAGATATTACTAATGAAATTGTTGTGTTTTATTCTAAGCCTTAGAAATGCAGAATAAGTATTATATATGTATGCATGTATTTGTTTATGTATGTATGTATTTATTTATTTATCTACCTATTTATTTATTTATTTTTGTGGAATTAAGGTTTAAGCCCAGGGTCATTCTACCTCTGAGCTACACCCCCAACCCCAATTTATTATTTTTATTTTGAAACAAGGTCACATTAAGTTGCAGAGGGCCTTGCTAAGTTGCTGAGGCTGGACATGAACCTGCGATCCTCCTCTCTCAGCCTCCCAAGTACTGGGATTACAAGCACACGCCACCACACCTGGCTCAGAGTATATTTTATACTTAAGGCAGAAGTTAATTCAGACTGTCCTCATTTCAAGCCATGTGACGATAGTGGCTATGATTATTGAATCTCAGAGCTCTAGACAAAGAATCATAATACTATTGATGGACAACCATGCATTTTTGGAAATAAGCTCCATAAAAACGTTCCATAAATTTTACTGATCACATCCCTGAAGGCTAGGTCTGAGAATGTGGATTTCCTCTGCTAGGAAAAACAATATTCTCTCAGAATGAAAGAAAAGCTTAACAAGAGGTATCCTGGTACTTCCTAAAATTCTATCCATCTCAACCAGAATGACCCCTACGAGATAATAAGCCAATTATTTTTAGAGCTCTTTAAGTAATTTAGTAGACAGATAGGCATGTGGATATACAACTGGGATATTCAAAAAGTTGGCTTCAGCCACAGACAAATTATTAATCAATATGGAATGTTGCATTCCAGAGACCCAAGTAGAATCATCAGAAAGAAGCACTTCCTCAGCGCCTAACTACTCTCACATTCATCACCATTACTAGCATTAATAATATTAAACAATAAACAAATGTCCTAGAATATTAATAATGGTAATCTTATCATCTTTGAAAATTACGAGACCCAGCTATTTTACACAGTGGGATGCAGATGCTACAGAGAAAAATAATTAAAATATTAATTACATATTTGATAGAGCATTGCCTATCATCCATGCCGTTAGTTAGTGTGGTTTTTGTTGCAGAATATTGCTTTAGGCAGATTTTGCATTTTCGAGCCTTTATGAGAAACACAGTCTTTGAGATTTTCGTTGATAACTCTATCAGGCAACTTAAGCTCTCTGAGACACGAACCCAAGGTAGATCAGATGGAGCAGCTATCAGGTTTGACAACAAGGAGATACAATAACCTGGTTTTGCTGTGGGCTTAAACTCATTAACCTGAAATGTCAAGAATGAACCATGTGTTCTTGAGTCAGAGAAATGCCTGGTTGGAAAATATGTAGAACATCCCTTTTAGGCCAGCACTTGGCTAGGGTCATTATCGAGAAATACTTATAGAAAGGTAGAAAGTACAGTAAACTCAGGTTTCGTATGTTCCCTTGATACTCACTGGTAGGGCCTAGCATATTTCCTCCATCACCAACTTCTCTGTGCTGGAAGCTGCTATGATCAAGGGAAAACTCTCTTGGAAGCTCTTATGGACATCCGGATGTGTTCAGAAGACCGTACCTTGGTGCTTGTCTCCCCACTCCCCTCCAGCAAAAGGCAAACCAGGTTGTTGCTGGGATTTAAAGATTAGACACTAGGCCGGGCACCTTGGCACACGCTTGTAATCCAGTACTTGGGAGGCTGAGGCAGGAGGATCAAGGGTTTGGCATAGTGAGACCCTCAGCAACCTAGCAAGACTCTTTCAAAACCAAAAATTAAAACAGGGCTGGGGATGTGGTCCAGAGGTGGAATGCTCCTGGGTTCAGTTCCCAGTAACACACACACACACACACACACACACACACACACACACACACACAGCACTAGAGAGAGTAGAAGGAAACAGAGTGACAATGGAAAAGAATAGTCTAGCCCATTGTCCCTGCCAGCATGCCAGCATTTCTCGTCCTAGGAAGGGTGGGACTTGTTCTGTTTCTAGTATATTCCCAGATCTTTTAAAAAATGCCCATGGCGTAGATGGTTCCCAATAAATCGGTTTTAGATGAATGACTATGTGAGTAAGTGAGCCTATCTTTGAAAAAAGCATCATTTCCGCAGAGGGGAAAATCCTTGGACATGGGCCAAACCCCCAAGCCCCATCCGCTCACTTTCTAAGGCCCAGTTAGGGCCATATTGCTGCTCTTCAAACTTAAGGTGTTTTTTTGTTTTGTTTTGTTTTTAATTTGTAAAATGGGAATCAACTATCTTACATGATTGAAAGAGCTCCTTCAAAATTTCACAATTTAGTCAGGTATGGTGATGCACACCTGTCACCCCAGTACTAGGGAGGCTAAAAAACAAAACAAAACAAAAAAGATTGCCCCTGGTTTGAGCAATCTAGCAAGACCCTCCGAAACTCAGTGAGACCTTGTTTCAAAATAAAAAATACATAAAAAGGGCTGGGGTGTAGATTGGAGGCAGACTGTTCCTTGGGTTCAATCCCTAGTACCAACAACAAAAACTCATTATTTGTTGATTATAATTTTGTATGAAAAGCCAACCCATTTAATTATCTGGATATACTTTGCACAATTGGTTGATTTAGGAAGTCATATGGCGATAAAATGAGAAAATAGAAGCAAGACTTTAGCACAAGTTACATTTTTCAAATGTAAATTTTAATTCTCTGGTGTTATAATTGAAGGGATTCTGGTTATCTGATTTTTATGTTTTCTAAATTATACTTAACATATTCTAATCAAATAAATACTCATTCCAATCAATCAAGCCTAGAAATATCTTTCCAAACAAAATAATGAGGGGGGAATTCATACATCTAATGACTTTTCAGGATCTCGATGGCCACATTTGATTCTTGAAAAATATTTTCTCTATTTTTACTCTTTAAGTTTTCATTAATTTTTTTTTTTTTTTTTGCTATACTGGGGATTGAACCCAGGGGCATTCTACCTCCAAGCTACAGCCCCAGCCCTATTTTTTAAATTCTTTATTTTGAAATAAATAGGGCCTCATTAAGTTGCAGAATGCCTCACTAGATAGCTGAGGCTGGCCGTGAACCCGGATCCTCTTGTCTCAGCCTCCCAAATGCTGGGATTACAAGCGTGTGCCACCACGCTCGGCTTGCTCATTAATTTTTTGGTCTACCATTTCATCTATACCTCTGATTTCCTTTTTCTTTTTTATATTTGACTACTGTGGAACTTAAGGAAGATTTAAAAAAAGAACAGGAAAGGAGTTGAAATTCAAAGTAAATTTCATTCATTTCTCAGGACAAATATAATGTTACCCAGTAGATGTAGTTGGACATACTTGTGGTAATCAGATTAAAATATGGGATTCTTTTTTATTTCTTAATTTTAGATCCTTGAAACATTTCAACAAATCCTGAAATAATGTTGCCTAATTTCCAAAGGTGTGGCACACTCAAAAAGCAATCCATTCATTTCAGCAGTTTGTACAATTGATCATTCCTTGGGAACATGGTCTTATGTAAATAAAATCTTTGACTTGATTGGCCTGTCAAATGAATCTCTTTGTATACTGTCTGTTTTGCAAATGGGAGAGAAATTCATGTAGAATCAGGGCTTCCTGTCCTCAGTTGTCCCCTGTTAAGATGGGGAAAGCACCGGCCTGAGTCTGAAATTCCTAAGTCTAACGTCAGGCCTGGTGGAACCATCCCGGGAATTCTAGTACTTGGAGGCTGAGACAGGAGAATCCCAATTTTGAAGCCTCTATGCACCATGACTTGGTAAGATCCTGTTTCAAAATAAAATAAAATAAAAAGTATAGCTCAGAACCAGTACCTGGTTTCAATCCCCTATAACACACACACACACACACACACACACACACACACACACACACACACGCCAGGGAGTTAGTAGAGATGGTTCTGATTAACCTATATAGCGAGTCCAATGTAAATGCTATTAAAAACTCATTGAATGGTATAGGAACTGATTACTTACCCAGGGAGTTCTAAGTAAATCAAAGCAAATTGCCTGAGATTTAATTTAACAAACATTTACTAGGCGCCTGCTCTGTGTCGCCCTATTCTTGGAGCTCAGGGAGACGTCAAGATGAAACAAACATAGGCTGCCCTCCAGAAGCTCATGCTCTGTTTCCGTCTGACATACCCCAGGACAAGCATGCACCTTCAGTTGTAGCTTGAGGACATTTTGCTCAGGATCAAAACTTGGAGCAAACTAGTAAGGATGTGTGGCATGCAGCCAGGGACCTGCTGACCTGCCTAGACAGCTGTAACAAATGCCAGAATGTGTTCGGTGCTGGAGGCAGACTGTGGATAGAAGAACTTTCCCATTCCACCTGGACATACCAGGGCAAAGTTTCTGGAGACACAGGCTTTAGAGGAACACTAGACCTTCAACAGGGAGATAGCAGAGAAAAGGACTCCCCAAGCAAGGGAAGAATGGCTTATGTAATACAGTACTAAAAAAGTAGCAATGAATATGTACTTACTCCGTGCTAGGTATTACTCTCAGCCCTTCCCGTATACCAACCTACCTTTTCTTTCATCAGCCCTGTGAATAGGTAGAAATATTAATCTCCATTTTGCAGATAAAGACATTGAGAAGTGAAGTAACTTTCCTCTGGTCACCCAGCTAAGAAGCGGAAGAGCGGGGGTGCTAGTCTGTTTCTTGATCACACGTCTGGGCTGCTTTTCTTTTGAAAGAAAGAAAAAAAGTTAAAGTTAAAAAGTTAAAGCTTTCCCGAGGCAGAGGAACTTGGAGTGTACCTAATTTTTCGGTGCATGGATTACCAGGGTGGTCCAATAGCTTCCTGGAGACATCTGAGAGATACAATTTGCAAAGGAGGTAGGCACAGGTGTGAAAGAATTCTGCAGGAAATGGGAACCAGGAGCAATGATGCACAGACAGAGTCTGTGTTGTCGGAGGAAAATCTTGGCTGTAGATGGATTGTAGTAGACTAGCAAGATGTTATTAGGAAGGAGGAAGATGATTAGTCTCTTGCAATCATTCAGGTGACAGACGGGAAAAGAGGGGCTCAGATATTTGGCTGTGGGGACAAATGGGGAACCGGGATGAAGACATTGTGAAGACAGTGTTGCACTACTGTAGAAACCTCGGTGTGTCCCACAACCAGTGTTCCTGCTTGTTGTCTAGCTGAGGACTGGACTTAGGGTTATCAAATGTGTGTTCTGGATCAGCAATTCCACACTGTGTACCTCAGACAGAATGCCCTAAGATGTAGGTTCTGATATCAGAGCCTTTTCAGAACACCTTTTTCTTTTTCTTTTCTTTTCTTTTTTTTTTTTTTTTTTTTGGTACTGGGGATTAAACCCACTACGGACATTCTACCCACAAGCTACACCCTCAGTCTTTTTTATTTCTTATTTCTTGCTAAGTTGCTGAGGATCTCAAACTCACGATCCTTCTGTCTGAGTCTGCCAAGTACTGAGACAGTTGACTCCTGTAAACTCCTGGGTTTACAGGTGAGCTCCAGCAGGGCAGGCTACAGGACGTTTCTGTGAGCAGCAACAAACATGTCCTTGTTCTTGCTATGGTGCCTGATTGCAAGTTGACTATTTGGGAGTCTTAACCTTTTTGGGTTACAGTCAGTGTTTGATGAGGAAGAGAGTAGAGGGAGGAAGGGAGAGAGGGAAAGAGAGAAGGAGAGAGGGAGAGGGAGAAGGTGTGTGTGTGGGGAGAGAGGTTTTAGTTGTCTAGTAGCTTAAAATTTTAGATTTCATGGTCCCTAAAGCTCTTTGATAATTCCCAGATTCCAAACTTTTCCAAATCTTGTGTTTAGATTGGCATCCAGTTCCAACTTTAATCACATTTATCGTTTATTCAAAATATCTTTTCCTTTAATGTAAAACAGATTGTCTAATGATAGCACATTCTGTTTTTGTGTCACTTTCTCTCCCCCAAACGGCACATACACTTAGAGAAAGTTCAAACGTGAGGATGGCGTCACTGGTTTACACGGTAGTTCTTCTGCGATGCCTTAAAATGGGCATTTATTTGGATACATTTAAGTATTGTTTTTATTCTAACAAGACTTTGGAACCATACTTTTTTTGTAGCAGTGGCTAGTTGACTTAGGCAAGCAAAAAAAAAAAGCCCTAGAGAGGGAGCTGGCATTATAGATTTTAGAACCCCAAAGTTGCCCAAATGGTTTCATGAGGGCTGCGCTGCCCTGGCAGATTCTGAATTATTCAGACCTGTGCTGTGGAGTAACAAGGCTTTAGTATGCCGAAGATGTGGTCTAAGGCTTCCGGGGTCACTGCAGATATTAAAAATTGGTACCAAAGCTCTAGACTACTAATCAGAAGATGGCAGAAGGACTCAGACACAGCGAGGAATTCCTAATAATCCAAATAGGGTCTGGTCCCCAGCATTGTTAAATATGGAAGCAACATATCCGCATCTAATTAGTGATCACATTTATAGGAAAGATTCTCTGATGCCCATCTCCAGTTGTGTAAGCCACAAGGAAACAGAGCTTGGGTGTGCAAGGCAAAGCCCTCTAATGGGCAGCCGGGTGGTAAAGAAACCCCACAGTGAAGTTATAATTACGATTTTGTCAAGAGAGTCGCGAAGTCAAAGTTTCACAGGGGGGGAAAAAAGCCCTATTTACAGGAAAATATTATGCTTTTCATTTGATAGAAAAGTAATTATTGCAGAAGGGACTCCTGGAAGATCTTGGAGAGAGTCGCCCCCTCTTTAATAAGTCCTTGTGACAGCTAAGTGGGGATCAGGAATATCCTTTATCAGGTTTGCATTCAAGTAGCACTAAATCTATGCAGGTATGAATTAAATAGTATCTGAGTTTAATTAAAATTATAAAAAAGGAGGAGAATGGCTGGTAGACTGCTCGACTGCATTTTAACCAGTCACCTCAGACCCTAATTAGAAATGCTTTTCATATCTTCTCTGTGCAAGGGCTTAATCTGACGTGAGTCTGCACCAGGGCTTGGGGACCCGTGTTAATTCTGCATTCGATCTCGGTTTGTATGGAGGCGGGCGGCGTTGATTGACCGCACGGAAGCACGGATCCCATGACCTTGTGGGGATTTTCATGTGAGGTGTTAATTGAGAGGGTGGGTTAATCTTTGAGCATCATTGTCCCCAAGCTCTGGGCAAAGTTTGTGCTGCGTTTCCTTACTCGACAGTACATTTGATCTCTACCTTGTCCCTCCACCACAGTTTCATAAGCCCACCACCAACTCTCTCTTGATAAATTTGTTGGGGGAAGATAAGCTCTTGCCCTCTTGTTTGATTTCATGAGCTCGCCTGGGTGCCCAGTTCAAAAGGGAGAGGAGTGTCCCACTGAATTAGATTCAAGCCCGACTTAGAAACAAACGAGAGCACACACAGAGTACAGAGCTCTGCTTCTCCTCGCCCCCTCTCTCCACTCCTGCCCCTCCCCTCCTCACAGGGTTCAGTCTCTCAGGGAAGAAAAGAAAAGGCTCAACCACTGGGGGAAGGAACAGCCTCAGCACTAGAAGGAGGCAGGAGGCAGATTTGAAGGCGAGATTTCAACAGTATTCCATGTGAATGCTGGAAAAAATGGCATTTTTAATTCTTTTGGTGCAGAAAGCCTTCAAAAACAAGAAAAGCAAGGAAAGATTGTGTGTGGAGGGGTAGCATCGATGAGCACACACATACACACACACACTCACACATGTACATGTGTTCATATAGCACTTGTGTAATGTGCCCAAAAGGCAGCCCATTCTTTTTGCTTTTAAAAAATAAATAATGAATGACTTTTTTTCATGCGTTATTGTATAGGCCTGTCATTTCGATCGCAAGGAGTAAATTTTTTACTCCAGGCAGGATTAATGTATCCTGGCTGACCTTAAAAATGACTCCCAAGTGAGCAGAATGGGAGTTAAAAGAAGCAGAAGTAATGGTGTTCGTAAGGAAACCCAGAGAAACGACAATGATTAAGGGGGGGGGGTGGATTATAAAAAAAAAAAAGCACAAACGTTAGCCGTCCTTGACATGCGACGCGTCACTCTGATTCATTTCATTTCAGCAGCTGTAGATGAATTTAATTACAAGGCTCCAAGACCCTTATTCAGCGCCATTGCTGAACTGCTGAGAATTGGGTGGAAGAGTGAAGGGGTGACAGTCACCAAGGCCCCGCCCAAGGGGACCAGAGAAGAGAGGCAGGGGTTGTCACACAATGGGTCACTGTGCCTCACCAGTGACAGGCTCCCTCCCTTGCCTTCTCTGACTCTGCAAGGCAGGGGTGCAGAGAGAGGTGGAGAGAGGCCAAGGCCCAGGGTCCAGAGAAGTCATTTTCCTGGTTGTCACCAGAATCCCACATAGCCACTGCCCCAGGAAGGATGAGGGGTTCCCTCTACCCCGGCATCTCCTGCACCAAGCTCCCTTTCCAAGCCTGGCTTTTAATTATTTTGAACGAGTTAGTTAATTAATATGAGACAAAAATTCTCTGTTCCTTGAATTGAGTTCATTTCAAAGAATATTGATAAAGTCATATTCATCCTCATCTTCATATTAATAAGTTAATGGCTTTAACATTTAAAGACATTTCATGGTTCTGATAATAAAAATAACCTTTGACCAGCACAGATACAGTCTTTTTTTTTTTTTTTTGCACACATTGGCTGATTTAATATACAGAAATCTAATCATTCCCTTAACAAATTCTTGGATGTTTAGCTTCCTCCAAATCACACGGATTCAGTGGCCAGAGAAACAAATACTCTTTCTGATTTGCCAAACCTAAAATTATTGGTGTAACTTCTCCAGAGTAATGACCCCACCCCTCTTAAACCTGTTGGTTTTGCAAACACATTATATTTTTATTTCACTAGATATTTTTTTGACTCTTTTACAAATGATAAACTTGGGTTTAACATGCAGAGATACGTGTTTAAATCTAGCCAGGGTTACAGTGCAGCAGGACGTCTCAGGGCATTGTTATTGCAGATATTTGTCACGCATTTGCCTCAGAAGAAACCCAAACCCTGCAGCTTTGTTAGCATTGCGACCCACTCCCCACCACCTTTGAGCTGAGGGTCTCTACGAGGTAGAGCAAAATCACAGGGAAAAATCGAAGCCTTCAAACACGTGAGGCTCCAAGTCCAAGAAGGCAGATATGGCGGCCACAGTCCAATACCCTGTCGTTACTCTACCGCCTAAGTCAGAGCCCACATTTCAAATTAAAGTTTTACTTTGGCTTCTCCAAGGAAAAGGTTCAGGAGCCTGGTAAATAGCCTCAGCCTGCGTGAAGGGATTAAGGGGTAGGACCAAGAGTGGAGAGAAATTGAGGATATGACAGAGGCCACCGTGAGTTCAAACAAAATTTGGCCTGCAGAATGCAGGGAAATCCCCTGGTGACAGGTGCCATCTTGTGGGTCATTCTGCCTCTCTGCCTCCTGACACTTTTTATAACAAGAACAGATAAAGGAGGACTAGATTCTCAGAGGCTTAGAATTGGGGAGGGTAATTCAAAGAGATGCGAGCAGAGTTTGCTCTGGGCTTTAGATGATACTGTAAGCATCAGTATTTTGCTTCCCAGTTTGGAGTGCTATTAGGAAATGTAAAGGCATGTATGGACAAAGAAATAGGTGCATAACTAAAAATTTCTCTCTCAGGTGCAGGGAACAATTTCTAAACATCTTCAAATGTTCGCTTCTTGAGAGACATATGCAAACTGGGTTCCTGCTTAGGAGAAACCCAGACCCCAAATGTCTTCAGTCACAATGTGTCAGTTCTAAGGATTGCATGAGGGGCATCTGTAAGCATCGTCAGCCCATGAACACACTTGGTTCAGCAAGTTGGGTTTTGAGACAATTGACTTTGACCTGGCTCTGGGTAACTCACAGGTGCACCAAAGACATCATCCTTTTCCCTGGAATTGGATGGTCAAATAATAAACAGAAATACACGGAATAGCATTCATGACAGAGGCTACAGTTCATTTTTTAAATTCATGAAGCTGCCTTTGGGGTTTTTAACACTTTGGCAGGCTATCACACTCCAAAACCAGATGGAAAGACAAATATTTTGCTGGAGCGTGGGTGTGGATAGAGCTATCTTATGCTGGACCCAATGTCTATAGTGCAGATGAAAAAATGAACAATTTTGCTTTATAGCAAATTATTTTCCTTATAATACAAGTTTCCTTAGAATCAGGGGCCCCTGTCTCTCCATTTTATCAGTCATTCCAGTTTTATTGTATTTAACACGACTGTGTCTTTACACCTTCATATAGACAATATCTTATTATTTGTTAGGCAATTGCATTTGGACTATAAATTTCACTGCCAAGTACTTAAGTATCCAATAGGGTCTATGTTTCTTGTTTCTTGGGTTTCAAAGGACAATTAACTTAATAATGAGCTGCTGTGGGCCTTTATATTCGCTTTAGTTCAGAGGCAAATTGCTAAGTATCTGTGAGGTTGGATTCCCGGGTTCAGCCTTTGGTTGGTGAGTTCCAGGCCTTTATAGGATTTAGGGACACATTGGGACTTAGATAGCAAATCCTGACAATGGATTATGCTGAATCATTATATGCTCCTCCGCAAAACATGTCGGTACTTTTCTGGAACTCCAAATTTTCCGCCGTTGGGTAATCTTTAAAATCAAACTTGGATATTGTTTTCAAATTCTGGATGGGGAATTTTGACATTTTAACAAGGGACCACAAAACCTTTATTAAAGGGTTAAAAAAAAAAGGCTAATATTGTTTCTTGATCTGGCCGGCTCCATCCCTCCACCCACCAGAGAAATATCTAACAGAGCAAGAGGGACTGTGTGTTCCATTATGAACCAGCTTTGTGATCCCAGCCCGAGGTTTTTTATCTGAGCACCTACCATCTGGCTTTGCTTTGCGTGGGGTGAGCCTGTCAGCTTTTTTTCCCCAGAATTCCAGCGTCAGGCTGGGGGCCTCGGCTCCAGAGCCAGTCTCTGCCCTTTGAACTGCCCACTTTCCTACCAGTCCCCCCCAAAACCACTCTGGGCGAAAGACAGGAGTCAGCCCCTGAAAGGCATACCAGGCATTTGAAAACCCAACCCTGACATTTCCTCAGCATTTTCATAGCGAAGACTCTTCCTGGGTGCAACCTCCCCCCTACCCCCCCACACCCAGCTTCAATCAAACACGGCACCCGCTCTCTCATGCTTACTGCAAAGGAGGAAGGAAAAAAAAAGTTGGCAATTTAATTCAAACAAAAGAAGCTTGAAATCTATAAGCACAGCAACTCCGAGGCTCCTGGCAAATAGAATTCTAATTAGTATGCCGCTATTTTTCTTTTAGACAGATGAGGGATGCCCCCTATTGACTCTAGCAGGCAGGCTGGTAAGGGGAAAAAAAGAGGGGGGCAGGTGGGGGGTAGCCAGCAAACACTGCAGATTGCAAATTATATTGCAATCCTTGCCAAGTCCTGGCTCTTGGCATCCGATTTTTAATGACACCCTGGAAAAGGGAGAAAGAAGCCCTCAGCTCAGGGATAAAAATGAAGGGTTTTACACTGTGATAAGTCTTCGCTTAAAACCCAAATGGCCAAGTGCACATTAGGGTTTTAAAATATTCATAGATCGAAGTGAAAATGAGGATATGAGGAAGTACATTTGTTGCTTGGTCAACTGACAACTCATTCTGCATATTAATACAGCGATGATCTAATTTTAAAGGGATAGACTATTTTTTTTTTTTTAACGTGACTTTTGATTACTCTGAGACTAGGGGCCGAAATATCACAGCCCAGGCTGGGAATGACGCAGAATACTGATTCCTTTTGATGCAGCCCGAGGACTGTTTCTTTGGTGAAGGATTCCGGGCGCTCTGAAGCTGGGTTCCCCTCTCCTGTCATCTCTCTGATGTAGCTCGCCTGATTACTTTGATTTTTTTTTTCCTCCTCTTTTTTTCCTTCTGCAGTGCACAAGGCCCTTCACAGTTGCAGAATTTTCTACACAAATGGACGAATCACCGCAGGCAGGAAGGCCATTCCTTTTAATAACGAGGCCGCCTTCTTCTGCTTTGAGGAACAACTTTTGGCACCCATGCTCTCAGGTTGAAGATCTGAGCAGCAAGGGAAAGCAAGAAACGTAAAACGGGGAAACATGAGCCTTCACCCAGGTGAAGACAACGCCATGGTCCAAAATAGTCAGCCGGGTGTGGTGGCGCACGCTTGTAATCCTAGCATTTGGGAGGCTGAGACCGGAGGATCCGGGTTCGTGGCCAGTCTCAGCTACCTAGTGAGGCATTCTGTAATGTAGTGAGACCCTGTTTCAAAATAAAGAATAAAAAATAGGGCTGAGGGTGTAGCTCGGAGGTAGAATGCCCCTGAGTTCAACCCCCAGTACCATAAAAACAAACAAACAAACAAAAAATAGAGTCTCCTGAAATTGTTTTCAATTGATAATGTTGCATGTGTTCCATCACAGCTGTTTGGAGTGGGTCAGGGCAAGTTATGAATCTATTCCACTTATTTCTTTGTACAGATTTTTAAAAATTATTATTGGTACATTGAAATCATACATCTTTGTGAGTACAGCTGGTAAAGGCATATATGCACACATTTCTCATTTAACCCTTCCCCAGTTCCCGCCCCACTCCCTCCTCTTCCCTCCTTCTCAAGTTCAGTTTAGTGATTGACTTTGATATGATTGTGAAAGTACATCATGTGCATTAGGGTGTTCCCCCCCCCCCCCATTCCCTTCAGTTAGGTCACCTTCTTTGCTCATCTAAGGTTTCTCCTTCTTCATCTGGAGTCCCTCTTATGTCCCACTTTCTCCCTAGCTTCCGCATAGTAGGGATAGCATCTGATTTTTTACTCTTTGTGACTGACTAATCTCACTTAACATAATGTTTTCCAGTTCCATCCATTTCCCTGCAAATGACATGATCTTTGTTCAGATTATAACTGGATTTGATCTTTTTGGAACATCATCAGAAGTGTACTAGGAACATTTTCAAACTTTTAACACTTTTCTAGTCGAATGCTACACTACTCACCACTTACTCCCATGGTGTTATCCTAAGCGGGTAAATGAACACGTGTTGATCCTGGGAGACAGGGCGCACTTCCAACACAAAGGATGGGGGGTCCCTTCAAACAGAAAGTGCCGAGAAATAGCCAGCTCCGGACTCTGCACAGGGAAACTTAGAAAGTGGGAGTTGTCGGGTAATGCCCATGGTTATAGCAACTCCAAAGAGCGCTTGGATAAATTTGGAGGAGCAAAGAGTGTCAACTGACGACAGAAGCACAGTTCAGCTAAACTCCACAAGAACAGAGGGAATATGTGACAGGATGCTTGTCAAGAAGAAATAGTACCCACGGTTGTAGAAAAAGCTTTTGTCACTATAAGACAAGGCCAACATACCTTGGTCTGGCCCTCATTAATGTCATTACAATATTGGGTTTCCTTAGGGTGATAAGAGAAAAACGACAATGGGTCCTGCAATGCCATCCAAACTTTTCTTAGGTCAAATAAAGGTACGACCTATTTAGTTGAAAAAAATAACAACAACAACAGATTTTTTTGGCTGTATGTCAACATTTATTTATTTATTTATTTATTTATTTATTTATGTATTTATTTTCATGGTGTGGGGATGGTTCCTGGTCCTCGCACATGCTATGCAAGTGTTCTATCACCGGGTTATGTCCCCAGCCTCATGAACTTATTTAAAACATGTTAGTCATAGCAACCTGAGCTGGGCGTAGTGACGCACACTGCTGATACTTGAAAAGCTGAGAAAGGAGGATTGCAGATTTGAGGCCAGCCTCAGCAACTTAGTGAGGGCCTCTGCAACTTAGTGAGACTCTGTTTCAAAATTAAGAAAGAAAAATAGGGGCTGGGGGTGGGTATGCAGCTCAGAGGTAGAACGCTCAGAGGTTCAATTCCCAGTACCATCAATCAATCAATCAATCATCAATTTATTCCAAAGTCACCTAGGAATGGTGCATAAAATATGATTTCTCTGCCTTTTTATAACTTACCTGCAAGGCAGTTACTGATGAAACCTGTTGTAGGTTACTGTAGTGAACAGTAAGAAGGACAGGGTCAACCTTGCTGGGTCAGCTGAAAGCAACCTTCAAGTGCTACCCCTGAATAAGGTTTCCCCTTCCTTGATTCCTTAGTGACTAAGTATTTTTAAGGACAATGTTTCTTCGGTCAAAAGGGAAAGCAGAGACTGGAGAAGCCTGGGCCATCCAACACGAGACACCGAGTTTAGACGCTTTGAATAACGGTGGTGACAGGAAAGTCAAGTGTTGCTTTGAGAGTGATCCTGCCATTGGAAAAAAAAAAAAGGCGGGGGGGGGGGGTCGTGTCCTATCAATTATCAAAACTTGCAATTACTCCTGCCAGAGCTGCTTTTCCCTGAAAAACTTTCTCCGCCGCTCCCCCCTTCCCAACCTCACATACTGGTTGAATTCTCTTCTCAGGTGAAGGGAGGTGACAGGCAATTTTAGCACCCAATGGCTTAAAGGAGTTCAAATGACCACTGAAGTCATATTAACTTGTCAAATTGACCAGTATTTTCTGTCATTGAAACATTAGGATGAATAGTTCCAGACAATAAAATTGTTTCAATTATACTGCATTAGGCCTGGGCACAAGTAAGTAAAAGATGCAGAAGTCAAAGGGGAAGCAGCCGTCCACGTGGTCCAGCATGCTGACAGGAGGACGCCATCGGAGACCATTTAAATGCCTACCTGTGTGAGGGACCCCAGGCGGGACTCATCAATGAACTTCCATTAAAAAAAGTGGGCGAATGCGCCTTAGCCTGGTCCAGAAAAAAAAAAAAAATAACAAAAAGAATGCAACTGTTTATTGTTGTAATATTGGCTATAGATATGAACTAGATTAAATGAATTTATCCCAAGTTATTAAAGTCACAGCAAATTGGTGCTAATTATCCTAATTGAGTATTAATTGAGATTTTCTTTCATAAATAGCAAGGAGGCGAGGTAAAAAGGAGCAATTTTCAGAGTCCAACATGAATACAGTTCTGTTCACCCTTCTGTTTGCACCAGAAGAGGTATTGATCCTTTGCAATCCCCCCTACTTTGTTTCTGCAAAGACGGAAGCTGTCTAAAGCAGAGAGGGCTGGAGCCGGTGTGGATTCCTGCACCGTCGCAGGCTGCTGCAGACCAGGAAAGCCAATTCAGAGTTTCCCAGCGGGATGGCCCATTTGTGCATGTCCAAGTGTGTGTGGCGTGTGTGTGTGTGTGTGTGTGTGTGTGTGTGTGTGTGTGTGTGTGCATGTGGGCGTGGGAGCATGGGGCATGGCCCGGACTTCGAGGCTGTGAATGACAGACCACTGGGCCACACTCACAATATGCCAGGACTCTGGCTGTCCTGTTCAAGCAGTGCTTAGAGGGATGGGCTGTCCTGAAGCCAAGAATCTTAGAAGTCGGATGCTGAGCAGGGGACTGATAGAATAATGGAAGAGGGTGTGTGTGAGGGGCGAGGGCTGGGGTGTCAATCAATATCTTTGCTTCTTTTTATAGCAAAGGCTCATTGTATGTTTGAGAGATTTATATATCTCTATAATGACCTTCTCTTCCAGATCAAGGGAGAAATAGGGTCACTAACAAACAGCAACAGAAAAATAAAACAAACAAACAAAAAAACTATTGTAAGAAAATACATGAGTCCGGTGTGGTGGTGCACGCTTGTCATCCCAGTACTTGGGAGGCTGAGAGAGGAGGATCACAGGTTCATGGCCAGTCTCAGCTACTTAGGGAGGCCCTCTGCAACTTAATGAGACCCTGTTTCAAGATAAAGAATAAAGAATACAACTGGAGGTGTAGCTCAGAGGTAGAATGCCCCTGGGTTCAATTCCTAGGACCACAAAAAGCAAAAGCAAAAGCAAAAAAATAAAAAGTGCTTAATATAAACTTAATTTTATTTATCTAGAGTTGATATTATTGAAGTCTTCTTCTTCTCCTCCTCCTCCTCCTTCTTCTCCTTCTTTTTAATTTCTGACCTATTCTGATATGGCCAAAGTTCATAATCCTGAAGAGTTTAAATGAAACCATGGCTCTTGTCTGTTTCTGTTCTCTGTCCCATAGTCATTGCCTAAAGCTATGTTTCTTGAGCGCGTATTTTGTTTATAGAATAAAGGGTGTGATGTTTATGGGTGGGGATGGCAAGGGATAGAAAGGTGATGAAGACATAATCCTTGCACTTGGGGGAGTTCACAGTAGAGTGTGTCTGCACCTATTCGCACAGTGTGAGTGTGCAAATCTGGACACATGCCCATGTAACCCTGGCATCAGGCAAATATAATTTGCCATAGTTTCCTTTCCTTGTCTTTCTGCGACTACCGCATAATGGAAGGCAATCGAGCTATCAAATGAAACACTTCCTTTTCAAAGTTAATCCAAGAAGTTACCTTGGGTGCCAGTGGCAGCCACTCTCTCTCTTTTATGGTAATCATCACCCATGGTAAATGGCATTTAGGTACACATTACAATTACCTGTTTAAAACCCCACTTAAGAATTCCCCATTTCTCTGACACTCAGAGTCGCGGAAACGTCCCACAATGCACGGGTCTCTTTGAGGCTCTTTTTTTTTTTTTATTCTTTTCCAAACAAATCCTGTGTATATATATTATGCACGATTAAAACACCCCACACATGTAATGATTCCCTGCATATTTACGCTACAATCAAATCCCAAGGCAATTCTGTAGTCAGGACAGAGCACCGCACCACTCTTCTGTAACTACTGGCTTGATGCAGTAAATTCAAAAGACAGTGGTGGAGGTTAGCAGTTACAGCTGAAAGGGAAAATCAGGAAGCAGCAGTCGCTTCGCTTCTGTCTCTGGCCGCCTCTTCAAGATGTGAGAGTCTCCAGTGGGTGGGAGACCTACCTTGCACCTCCCAATTCTGGTGATAACCCTGCTGGTTACACTTTACAATTACCTTTTTAAAATGCCAATTAACCCATTCAGTGCTGTTTGTGAGCTGTCAGTCAGCCACAGCCAGAATGCACACTCTAGCCTGAGAATCAGAAACACACACGCATGCACACACACACCCTACACACATGCGCATATATATGCACACACACCTACACACACACACACACATGCACGCACACACATACACGCATGCAAGTGTGCACACAAGTGCTACGCACTTGTGCGTAGAGAGGGGGTAGCAGTTCGATCTCTGGTTGGTTCAGCAGCCCTAGTCTATATTATTGTGATGCTTGATGTTACATAGGAATTTAATAATTTACTTCCATTGATAAAAATCAAGACTAAGCAGATGTAACAGGGAGGGATTCCTCTGCCATTGAGAAGTAGGACGAGGACCTGAACGTACAGATATTATTTTCAAGGAAGAAAGCGGTAAATGAGATTTGGCAATCGCCCCCAATTTTAATTGTATCTCACCAGCTTGAAAAGCAATTGCAAGTTAATTTTAACCGGATCGCTTTGGATGTTATATTTAGTGTTTACTCTGAAGAGAAGTAGCATTGATTTAAACCCAACGTTTTCCTATTTCGGAGCAATTAATAAAATTACTGTTTACTTCCATGGCATCTTCTGCCTCCAGCTTCAAAGCACTTCGCAGGACTTCCTCAATTCTTCCGACTGTGGAGGGGACCAGTGTGTCTGTGGTATTTCATGGGTAAAGAAATGGAGGCAGAGACTCCTGCCTGCCTGCTTCCTTGGGGTACCTGGTGCAGAATACCCGCAGAGACAGCTCTTCAGGGTCACGTGTGTGCCAGGCTGGCCTGGAGTTCATGCCTGGCTCCCCTGGAATTCTGACCTCATCTTGGAGTGCTCAGCCAAAATGTATAGAAATTTTAACTGATTTACCAAAGGGAGCTGCAGAGGGGAGGCGAGTAAGGATAATGTGTACTGGAGAGACAGTAACTAAAGAAGTGAACCTTGTTAAGACAGGTAATATGGTCAGGCCCAGTAGCATACGTCTGCTACGCCAATACTTGGGAAGCTGAGACGGGAGGCTCACAGGTTCGAGGCCAGCAGGGGCGAATTAGTGAGACCCTATTTCAAAATAGAAAATGAAAAGGGCTGGGAGTATAGCTCAGTGGTAGAATGCCCTGGAGTTCAATTCCCAGAAACACACACATACACAGACACACACATACACAGACACACACATACACACACACACACACACACACACACACACACACACATGATAACATTGTCAGAACTTTTGGCACACATTTTCCTAGAGAAAGCTACTCTGATAAGTGAGAGTCTGTTTCACCAGCAATACAGGCTTCTCTCTTCCCAGGTGAGCCAAGGTATACTTTTGCATTAGTGAATTCATTGCATGGGGCATGTCCGAAATCCCAGAACTTAACTTCTGTGGAATCAGATGATATATACCCATAGCATGGATGATATTCAAATGTGGATCCAGGCTTGCTAGTTGAAAAGCCGCTCTCTGAGCCCAACTCAGTTGGCATAACAAGATCTGCTCGCAGGGAGGGAAAAGGTAATTTCAGTCCTGCTGTTAAACATAAACATGCAGGGGTAAGTGGGGGTTTGTCAAATCCAAACATTTTCTATTAAAATCCATTTGGGGACTAGTCTGTATCTGAGTAGTTTAAGTAACTTAGAATTAAAATCTTGATTTGAAAAACCACCCCAGCTGAACATTAATATAGTTGCATGGCTTCTGTAGGTGGATATTGTTTTTCCATGGTTCCTGTAGGTGGATATTGTTTTATGAACGGATGCAATTTTTCTCCAGTGACTGGCAATGTTTGTCTGCATTGGAAATGTCTGCAAGGCTTTGGAAGTGAATTCCCTGGTGGAAGGCGATGTCTTTTGTAGGGCAGCACTGAGTCCAGTTGCTGACGCCCTTAAACCCTTTCTGTGCACCGTGTTGACACAACACGTGTAATTGGTCCATATTTCATATTTCAGGGATCCTTTTTTTTTTTTTTTAGCTTGTATCAGTGTCTAGTTTTTCCACATTTCACCTGTTCCTGCTGGAAAAAAAAAAAAGAAAAGAAAGTTAAAATAGACATTCCAGTTTATTTTAAAACCAAGGAGGGGTAGTTACTAAATACTCCTAGATAGTCTGTAAGTGAGCAAGGTCTTAGCAGCCAGGAATAGTCGCATTCAACTATTTCACACTCTGTGACATTTGTTTATAAAATGCAGGGAAATAGTTTATAATCTCTCTCTCTGCCTCTGTCTCTCATATGAAATGTAGAGATTTAGAGAAGATGGAAGGAAGAGACCATGAACATTCTGAGTCTGTCCTTGAGCCACAACAAATAAAATAACTAAAATCTAATACAAACTTCCCCACTGGGTCCTTGTACTTCATATTTAGAAAAATACCATGAAATAATATGATAAAGCCCCGGGCAATGTTAGTGGCTTCTGCAGTTTTAGAAAGAAGAATATATATTGTTTCAGGTAGTTTTGAAGGCTCCATAAATGTTTAATTTTAAAGCTCTTCCCAAGCCTCAGTGTGTGTGTGTGTGTGTGTGTGTGTGTGTGTGTGTGTGTGTGTGTATAGTGTGTGTTGTGTAGTTGATACATGGTTTAAGCTGAATCAAGACAAAAGGGCATATTTTTTTGTCTGTGTGTGGGATGAGGTATATATATATATATGTATATATAGTGTCTATATATGTATTTAACACTCCTAGGAAAAAAATCCTACAGGACATATAATTAGCTATAAGAAGGGACAGTAAAGGACACTGTGCCTACAGTATCTAGATGGTATAAATCAATCCAATGCAAAATGCATATTTACAACTAAGACTGCCCCGGGTCTGCAATTCATCCTCACATTTCCAAATTGTAGACTAAGAACGGGTAAGAAGTGATTACTCACGATATTTTCTTATTTTATTTTATTTTTTTTTGCTCTCAGTCTCTCCTTTCCTTTTTTGTAGGGCAGATCATGATCTTTTAAAGACTATTTCACTATTTTCTAGTAATACATGTATAAAGAATAAAATGCATCATGAAAAAAATGTATTGAAGTCACAGTTTCATATTTTTCCTCCTGATATCCCTCTAAATATACACTATAGACAACCAGATTAGGCGAGGAGGAAATGTTTTATATGCCATGGTTGGTTGTGTTCTCTGTATCAACTGGGGGGGGGGGGGAGAAAGAAAAAGAAAAAAAAATCTCCGCCAACGTCTGGACACCAAAGCACCTGGAGCGGTAACAGATGTTCTTTGGACAGATAAAGGACAGGTGGGTGACATGTTAGCGTGATGTGTCATAGCAGGAGAAGACAATCTGAATTGGTGACTCTGAGGTATTAAGTAACACCAGTATGATGGTAGTGCAGTAAAGGTTGGAAGGACGGAGCAACATGTTTTAAATGTAGCTTGTTACCTCTTCATGAAGGTTAAAAAATTAGAGATGAGGGTTAACTGGAGTTCATTTTGTTGCAGAGTAATAAAGTCTGCTTTATTTCATCTCTATCTATAGGTAGATTATGTATACGTACATGTCTTTACCCATCTATATACCTCTATATTTTTATACAACCTGTCTTTCTAAACGACCTAGGTATACAGGAATCCTCCACATAAATATTCTGAGATGGGGGTAAAAATAATTCATAAGTGAACTTCTGAAGGCATTATCTTCTTATGTGAATTAACCTATAGCATTATAATGCACACAATGCAAATGCACTATAAAATAATCATTATTTTACCATATGTAGTATGAAACAGATTTTAGCGGGTGGTCACATTTATGCCTCCCTTAGAGTAGTTTTATTAATTATTTTCCACCTAGAACAGAAAAGACAGGCACCGATTCAGTATGTGACACTCCATCCAGGTATCTCAAAAAATGTGAACTGTTGAAGGAATGTAGTGAAAATAATAATCTGACGAAGCTGTCCAGATGATCTGTTGGAAGCTAGCCTGCTTTCTGACCACAAAGGAGAGTAACCATGCTGTTTCCTTCATTTTGTGGCAAAAGTTCACATGAGCGTTTTGCAAGACAGTTTCATGGACACACATATGCATGCATGCGCACGCACCCACACACCTACACGCACACACAGGCACACATGCATGATACACATTCATATGAATTTCTCTCTTCTTGATCGCCCCAGCAGACATTAGAAATCTATGGGTAGCACTCCAGGTGCCAACTACAATGGGTGGATGGATATTTACCCAAGGAAATTTGAGCCGCGGCCTTTCATTTTCTGAGAGCTGCTACCTAATCTCAGTGTAGCATCAGGACAAAGGACACCTCATTCCTCTTGCGACTGCCCTGCTAACCAACCCTTTGTGAACCACCTAAGTGATTAGAATAATGGGCTGGGGGAGGGAAAAAAAAAAGATAAAATACAAATTTCACTCAGATCTGCGTTGGATTACTTCCTCGTGCCCCTGCCTTTATTGAGTGATTTGGAGTTTCATTAGAATTCAGAATTCCTGTGGAAAGAGGAAACGCAGTGGCACGGACTTCTCTTTCAAGGGGACTGTAGGCTGACCTATCAAAATGAAAAGGCTCAATGTTGTGCTGACAGGTCCCCAAGCAGTCCTGAGTGACAGCTTCATTTCAAGAGTTCTCAGATGAGGCTTGAATTGGGGAGGGAGGGGGATAGTACTGGAGACACTTTGTTCCCTAAAAGTGTCACAACCAACTCTGCAGTTCACCGACCAGGGGCCGGGGCCGGGGAGGAAAAAAAAAAAAAAAAAAAAAAAAGGAGCAGAAACCAGCATCTGCTTGCCCCTCTCCTCTCCAAATTTATTATTAATGACTCACGAATATTTGCTCCACAAGAGGTTTCATTTAGGACTTAGAGTTCTCAGCCATGGATTCCTTTTTATTGCAGCTGCAGGGAGAAAAATCAAAAAGAGATAAAGAAAGAAAGCTCTGTAAAGAGACGACAGTCAAAAGGTACAACATTCTGCAGGGACAGTCTTCCCACAGGAATCGGCATTTAAGTAGGGCGTTCTCCCAATAAATCCCACAGCGGAAATCTCACCAGATGACGGACTAAAGTCTATCCTTGAAGCAAAGAAAGTGTTAGCTATTTCCCCGTTGGTATGATCTGATTTGAACCACAGTCATCATGAAAAATAATAATGCCTGGTGGTTGCTCATAATTGTACACTCACTGTCACCGGGATAAATTTTGTATGTCTTGTCTAGAAAGAGGGTGTCTAATAAGATGAAATGGGCATCTATGACTGTGGCAGACTTTTATATTTCCAAGGCAGTCAATATCCAGTGAGTTACTATCCCACCTTTCAGTGCACCAACCACTAATGAAAGGCAGCTTGGCCGAAGCACACAATAGACCAAATTCAGCTGCCCCATCGAGCGTTTTTCTCATGATGTTATCCCATTTGTATTCCCATCTCAGGAATGATATTCTCATGGCCCAGGGATAATTACAAAATGTATGCAGAGTTTTTTAATCATAATTCTAATTTTGAAAGCTCTCTTTTTTTAAATAAAGAAAAAATAATTTATATTGAACACAGATAAAGAATGCCCCTTTCCTCCAAGTGCATCTAAAATTCATTCTTCCTACATCTTCTTATATTCCAAAAAGAGTATTTTCCTAGCTCTTGAGTGTATCCATGAAACCACAGATTCTCCTGAAAATGTATACGTTGGTTCTATTTTTTTTTAAGGAACAATAGAGTCCAAAGTGGCATAAATGTGTTGAATCATAAAAATATGTTAGGGATACTATTAGAAAACTTCACTGAGTATAGTTTGCTTTTGCTCAGTATTTTTCATTAATGTTTTCCTTTGTGAGTGTGCTTATGCTATGCATTAATATGTCTTGAAAAAATCATTTTTATCTGATCCTATGTTCACAACACTTCACTACAATCTGCATCCCACAAAATTAAGAGGAGAGAAAAATTCATTTATTTTCCCTATGGGAAAAGGAAGATCCAAAACATCATAAATATTTTCAATCTACTAGGCTCCCTCCATTTTAAGAAATTCCATTTGTATATAGCATGTGTGTTAACAAAATTCCAAATACATTTTTGAGCATTAATAGTGTTGAAATTTTATTCCATGCTTCCGATAAGAATGAATTCCTGACTATTAATTCAATACATTCTTTCAGTGTTGGATTCTGCAGTTTTGTGAAATTTTATTCCATGCTTCCGATAAGAATGAATTCCTGACTATTAATTCAATACATTCTTTCAGTGTTGGATTCTGCAGTTTTGTGAACTGGGAACAGGCACAAACAAGTCAAGTGAAATAGAGAATAAAGAATTATGTTTGCAAGTCTAACAAAACACAATCAAACCCTTGCAAAATGCATTTGTTGGAATCATCTGTGTCTATGCGTACAAAAGTTTGAGTAGTTGTATACTGAGTTAACCGGAAAAAATAGTTGAGTTTTCTTCTTCCCTTTGTCAGGGAGTGGTAACTCCTAGTTCAGTTCTTAAAGGTTACAAGTATCTCTGCTGTAGTCCAGCAGAAATAGAATAATGTATACTGTGAAGTTTCCTGCTTGACTGTAATGCTTTCAGTTTCACCCCATAGATTCAACAACTGTTTACTCAGCACTAACTATACCAGGCTTAACCCAAGAGTAAATAAAATTTGTTACTCAGCAGAACAGGATAGAGGTAAACTTTCATATATGGCTGCTATTCTTTGAACTTGTCTATTTTCTCTTGATAAGGGAAAGCCCAACCCCAAGACAGGTACATCTATTACTTTTTTCTTATTTCTTAGTTCATATAAATAACTTTGGTAGAAAATTGCCAAGTCCCTAGATCCTTATTGGACCATCCTATTCTTTCTGGATTATTCTTTAATATATAATGATAAATTCAACTAAAATGGGAGCAGGGCATTGCAGCAAAAACAGGTAAAGAGGGAATGGAGGTCTAGAAATGGGAGCTTGGCAAAAGGACAAAGAAATAAATAGTGGTTCTAGAAGGGATAAAAAGACGAAATTGCAATGTGGAGAAAGTTCTAATACAGGTTGCCCTCAAAGATAAAACACAGCTTGTCAAAAGTCTACTCCTGACTCTGTCTTCTCTCTGAATATGTGTCTGTTGTGAATTAAAACAACAAGTAGAAGCCGGGCGTGGTGGCGCACGCTTGTAATCCCAGCATTCGGGAGGCTGAGACCGGAGGATCCGGGTTCGCGGCCAGCCTCAGCTACCTAGTGAGGCCCTCTGCAACTTAGTGAGACTCGGTTTCAAATTAAAGAATAAAAAATAGGGCTGGGGGTATAGCTCGGAGGTAGAATGCCCCTGAGTTCAATCCCCAGTACCGCAAAAAAAAAAAAAAAAAAAAAAAAAAAACCAACAAGTAGAAATTTACATCTTCTTAACAGATCTACCTACCTCACTGCAATACCATCCTTAATAAGTTGTAGTATACTGTCAATTTTGCATGTATATATATGTGTGTGTGTACACGTGCCTTATAGATACATATATGTATTTCTATAAATATGTATTTACATGAGTAGAATACCATATGACACATTATTCTTTTTTAAGTATGCATATATACAGACATATACATAGATATATGTACATAAATATGGGTATAGATAGATAATAGATTGACTGATAGATTGATAGATATTCATGTAAAACCAGGATAACTATCAACTCTTTTTCTCGTTGTATGCTATTTTGCCAACAAATTAGTTAACATACATTACATCCCTTTAAATGTATATTTAAAACACATTCAATTTGTTTCCAATTTCTGGCATTAACAAAATAGCCAATGCCACGTAACAACATTCTTGGATAGGTGTGTTCACTCTTCTCTGATGATCGGTCACTTTAGGACAAGTTTTAGGTGTGGAGTTGTGGGGTCCGGTAGCATGGTCAGTTAAAATGTCACTGAGCGGTGCCTGTTTGTCTTCTAGAGGAGTAAGAACAATGTACACGTGGGAAAAGGGCTGTGGAGTGAAGCTTCTGTTACTCCATCCCAACACAGTACTACCATTGTTTCATTTAGTACATTCTAATATGTAAAAATGTACAATGCGTGTTTGCTAAAACTTGCATTTCTTCCATTATTGGTGAAGTGTAGCTTTTGCTATATATTCATTGGCACTTACAGAATTGGGGATGAAATTGTTGTTCATGGCTTTTATCCCTTTCATACAAATTTTTTTTTGTGCATCTCTTAATTGTACGTGGTTATCCTCATTTTTTACAATTCCCCGAAGGAATTTGACTTTTTTGAACAGATATCTAGTGCTTTGGTTTTAATTTCATTGTTGCTTTTATAAGGTACTGCTGTGATTTTCCTTACTTTTATATTTTGTTACTTTAGCAAATTCTTCATCATAATTTACTTGTGTATGTTTAAATAAAAAAATCAGAGAACAGTCTAGATAAAATATTTCAAGATGTTATTATAAGGTCAGTCTACTCTAAAACATAGAAATGGAAACATAACGGTGTGCTTGGTGATTAATTCTATCCACTTCCAGATCTTGGACCCAAATTGTCTAAGTGATCAATATTTATTCAGTAAACTGTGAATAAAGATGGAATGTGGACTGCTTTCTAAAAGGTTCGTAGAGAAGGAAAGAGGTCACAATTTTAGCACACTGAATAATAGTTTTAAAGCTGGAACAATTTAGAGGAAATGAAGTTCAAATTTGCTACTTATTCTGTAAAGTAAAGGTCTCTATTGGCAAAAACTCTAGAAAAAGCCTGGGGGGGAAAAATTCTACTGCCTAATTGGTCACTCAAAGTATTTCTTAAAAAAAAAAACCTGTTAAAAATTTATCTTAGATTTGATGCCATGCTGAAGGACAGAATTAAAAATATCTTAATAATTAGAATTAAAGTCACAAGAAAAAGACGATGACAAGACATCACTGAAATGATTCCCAGCCACGTCCGTCTTGACCTTTTACACTAGACACTAATTTTTGAAGACCTTTTGAAAACCGAAACAGAGGACGATTTAAACCATCCGCATTCCTCCTGACTTGAGCTTTCACAGGACTGAATGCTGATTGGAAAATCCTGTCATGGTTTCCCTGAAGAAAAAGGGTAATAATGACTATATTAATATGACATTTCAACACGCAAAACAAGGGTTTAAAAAAAAAAAAGAAGAAGAGAGAGAAGAAAAAAGAGAAATCTGCCCCACCAAACGCCAACTGCTCTGTGTGCAATTTTAGCCCCGTGTGGATTTTATTTGCACCCCATTACTTATAAACACCCCAATGTAACTCTTTTACTACGGCCCCTTTTCAGTTCAATGTGATAATGGATGTGAAGGGTCTATGTGGGGGAGTCGGGGAGGGGGGCACTTTGTGATTTTGCAGGTTCACACCAGATAGGCATTTTTTATAGCCTGAAAGGGGATGTTTTCTTTTGTTAATGGCTTACAATCAGATGAAAGGACTCATCACTCCATTTTAGTGCTCCACCACATGGCGTGTATCTTTTATAAATTACAGGCTGGCGTTGTGTGCACTTGGGGAGAGAAAGGTTGGTTTTTCTCGCTGTGAGCCATCCTGCCTAATTGTCGTATGCAAATAAAAGCAATTATAAGGCTTTTAGGGTGAAGGGATGACAGCTGAGTTTGGCAGTTGAGCCGGCCTCACCCACCTTGTTGGCATAGCAACAGGGAGGGAAAGGACAAAATGGTGTGTATACACAGGAAATCTATATGTTTTGGTTCAAGAATTCTAAAATATGTACCACGGTTGCAATGGAAACATCAATACATGTAATGAATGCCTTTGTTTAAAATATTATTTAAATTAAACTCTATTTACTTCTCGGCCCTCCGTGTGATCCTTGCTATCAAACTACCATTTATCCGCTGTCAGTTGTGATTTCAGTTGCTACTTTTAAAGTTCCGTGCAGATCACAACAACACATTCGATAATTAGGAGATTATAAGTTCTCGATTTTTAACAACCTTTGGAAATACCACCGGGAGGAAGTTTCCTGGAAGGAAATCCCAGCAAAGGGAATGATGTAACATGGGGGGGGGGGGGAATGGTGCCAAAATATGCAGCTATCAGCGCATAAAGTTCAATATTTAAAAAAAAATGTTTGTGCTAAAGTGTTAAACAAGTAGAATAAATAGCATGCTAGTAGCCTGCAAAATTAAAATGAGTCACAAATGGATATCTTCTATGGCAATTTATTTCACAATTACTCTTGTGGAAGCTTTCATGAATTAAATATGAGTTCTGTCTTGAAATTAGGTGTTATAAGGCTAAATTACAAGAGGCAGGCAGTAATTGAGGTGGCAGCAACACGGGGTCTGGTGAACTAATCTCTTGGCACGTCACGTGGCTTCCCTTCAGCCAATGCGCGGCTGCCCGTCACAAAAACAGAGGCAGCTGAGAAAAATTGATTTCTCATCTGAGCCATATTTGATAGCTTTTGAAATCGAAAATTGAAATTAACTAACCTAAGCCCCGTTGTAACAAAAGAGCAAATTAAATATGCAACATCGTTTCCTATTGGCAGCAAGAGGGCCTGCCAAGGTAAATTTGTAAATAGGGTTGAAGATGCAATTCTGTTCTTTCCCCTCACTCCCCCCCACCTCTCTTTCAGCAAAAAATATAAGTGTTTGGTAGCTTTATAAATTATTTATATGTATATATATACTGATTATATAAATATATATATATATATATATATATATATTTATATATATATTCAGCTGCAAATGGGCACAGTGGTTAAGGGATTTCCAAGAAGAAAATCATTGTATTAGGAAAGCTCATTGGATGAATCAAAATTAAAAATCCTCAGTGATGCATAGGCATTACTTAAAATGACAAGTAGGGATATTTTAAACTTCTTTTTCTGAACTTTGTCTTGTTTCTGTTCCCCTAAACCCAAAGAAATTTAATGAAATGAGAATCCACCCCCTAAAAAAAAACCAGCAACTGAGCTGGATATAACCATCCAACAGTCTTGTAAATAATTGTAAAAACTAATTTTGGTGTGCAAACTGCTTAAAGCAAACCAATAACTGCACTGTGCTGTGTATGACAGTTTTTTTGGTTTTTTTTTTTTTCTGAGATTGGTACTTAAAAAAAATTCCCAAATGAATCCCAGTGATTGGGCAAGTATAGTTACTGATAGGGATTTATAAATTTGCTAGATCAGATGACGGAAATGGGTACCTCTGAAGCTATATCCTAGATAATCCAGGCATGGCAGCTTTTAATTTACTATTTCCCTCCTGTCTGTGTTCAGTGCCGGCCCTCAATAATGTTTATATCACCGCAGAGAATGTTTTTGATCTCCACTTTTCATGGCCTGAATTTGTAAGTCGGCAAATTAATTTTATGTGTTGGCGAGATAAATGATGGAAGATAAAAATCGTGAAATCACGGCACAATCCTATCTTCCTTGTTCAGATCTGAACCGTAGAGAACTCATTGACAAGCGTAATGGAGGATATTAGACTTAGCCTGCCCATCAGTCCAGAGATCTCAGAAAATCATTTTCTGTTCTAATTTATTATTTTTCGTGTCAATCAGACTCGGAGGAAGAGATGAGTAACGTCATTAAGCACCGGATCAACTACTCAGCACTTTCAAAATGCATTTAAGTACTTTTCATTATCTCTACCAGAAGAAACCAAGGAGGTTCAGAAAAGTTGTTCTTTTCCATAGAAATGTTTAGGGTGAGACCAAAGCTTCAGACAGATAAAATCTACAAGTGCTCCTTTTGTTTTCTCTGTAGGACTCACAGGAAGGTACCAGGTCAGCTTAGATCTTGTTTCTCCACTGCATTTCTGAACGGAATTCTTCCTTTGTGGTTATGAGCACAGGTTTAAGTTGCTCACAGTTTCTTTGGCCTACTTCCTCTCTATTGGAGAAACTGTAGGAGAAAAACACAGCGTAAGTGGTCAAGCCCAAGGAGAAGACTAAGAACCCAAGGTGTGCCCAATCTAGACCCAGGGCACTCTCCCCTGAACATCTGCCTCTGTTCCCATAGTCAACTCTGAGATACAATTGCATAAAGGATTTCCCAGTCTCCACTCCAAATTCCTTTAAACAAGTGATCTGATAAAGTTTCCCAAGCAGCATTACCTAGATAAGAAAAAGGGGTGTTTTTCCACTCTTCTAGGTTATTTATCAAAAGCATTGGGGAAATTTACAAAACAGAGTCATGGATTTTTATTGGTCATACATATGTATATTCGTATACATGATCTAGCTGGAAATTAAAATTTCTAACTTCTGGTCAAAGTAAGTGGATTGAATTTCTTTAATTCCCTGAAATTAGGAATTAAAATTTAAAAAACTAAGTTCATATCAAATAGTATGTGTATTTATGTCTTTGTCTAAATTAATTTGTATGTATACGATCCTTCTTTATTATATTTAATGCATTATGATTATATGTAATAGTGGGATTCCTGTTGATATATTCATACATGAACAAAACATAATTTTATCCATTCCTTCCCAAGTCCCTCCCCTCTCCCTTCCTTTCTCCCTTCCTCCAATCCTCTTCCTCTATTTTACTGGTGTCCCTTCTATTTTCTTTTTTTTTTTTTTTGGTGGGTCTAGGGATTGAACCCAGGGGCATTCTACCTCTGAGCTACACCCCCAGCCCTATTTTTATTCTTTATTTTGCAACAGGGTCTCACTAAGTTGCAGAGGGCCTCACTTACTAGGTACTGAGGCTGGTTGTGAACCTGCAATCCTCTTGTCTCAGCCTTCCAAGTACTACGATTATAAGCATGCACCATCACGCCCAGCTGTGTCCCTTCTATTTTGATGAGGTCCCTTTAAAATTTATCCTCTCTGGCTTCCTCATGTAAGAGAAAATGCAGCCCTTGGTTTTCTGAGCGTGGCTTATCATCATGTTTGCTCAACATGATGTTCTCTAGCCCATCCATTTTCCTGCTAATGGCATAACTTCTTCCTTCTTTATATAAGGCAGAATAAAATTCTATTGTGTATGTATACCCCATTTTTTTTTATCCATTCACCTATGGACTGACACCTAGGTTGGTTCCCTAACTTAGCTATTATGAATCGCGCTGTTACAAGCATGGATATGCATGGGACACTGTAGCATTTTGACATCAATTCTTTTGGAAAAATACCAAGGAGTGATTTAGCTAGGTCATATGGCAGTTCCATTCCAAGTCTTTTGAGAAACCTCCATGCTGGTCTTCATAGCAGTTGTACTAATTAGCAATCCCACCAACGGTTATATAGCTCTTCTTATATTTCAACTATTGTGTTATTCAACATATTTGACAATTTCCTGCTGATCATTAAAGAGAGAGATGAGCTAAGAATAGCTGGCATGGCCAGGGCATTGTGTGTAGATTTAATATCAGCTCTGGACTCAGCCCGTGTTGGTTGAGCACCTCCTACCTGTCAGGATCTATGCTTGGTTATCAGTACCTTTTTCGTAGTCTCTCTTGTGTTCATATCCTTAACCTTGTAAACTGCTTTGCCTAGATCTAGACATAGAGTACATGTTGCATTTTTCTCTGTCGTTGAAAATAGTAACCACGTTGAAAGATGTCACAAAGCCCTCCTAGGGGTGACATCTTGGTGTGTTAGCAATCGTACAACATTCTTCTGAAGATAGATCTTCCTTTTTAGAGCCTCTCCTTTTGCCTCACTGTGACTTGGTTCTACTTTTGTGAGTAGAGGCTCCAGTGCCTATGACATGAGGGGCAGTTTGGGTAGTGAGGGAACTAACATTCTGAACACGGGTGCGGTGTCTGGCCCCTGGCAAACTTTCAAGGGATGGTTGCCGTTATCTGCGGCGCACAAATGTCTGACCTTTTCCCAGCATGCATTGGTCAAAGCGCCGGAGCACAAAAACCAGGGAGATGCCTCATCTAAATCCTGCAAAAACCCATCCAATGTCCCTGAACTTAGTTTCAGACCCTTAGATTTTAGCAGCTCCCAAAGAGCTACCCGCAAGGGGCGACTGGGAGAATTTCCCATGATTGTCGCCTTCCGCGAACTTTACTATTGTCCTTATTCCTGGAACCTTAGCTCGGGGTCCCTACTTACCGGCCCTTTTCCGATCAATCGCCCTGACTCCGCACAGTTCTGGAACCTCCCGCGGGGTTGCAAATTCTCACCAGACGGGCCACCACTTGCGGCGCACAAATGTCTGACCAGCAGACAAAGAACGCCACAAACAGGTTCCTTCTGTGCAAAGCTTTACTCAGGCAGTTGACTTACAGAGAGAAAATGGCCCCGATCGCATTTCCACCCCTAGCTTATATACTAGCTTCTGACCAATCCCGAGCCAGCCCGTTCTGAAAGCCAATTGGCCAGGAACATATCGCCTGACCCACCTCCGCACCGATCTCCTGGCCATGCCTTAGTAAGGAGTTGTTTGTGTCAGACAGTCGTTTCCGCCGCACGCTGTCTTTTGGGCATAATGGCTCTCCACAGTTATCTTTTCAGAAATGCTGATTTCAGCTCAAAGCAAATATCCAATCAGAGCATGGACATTAGGCACACTTTCAGGAGGATTCTTTCTTTTTTTTTTTTTTTTGCGGTACTGGGGATTGAACCCAGGGGCATTCTACCTCCGAGCTCCACCCCCAGTCCTAGATTTTATTCTTTATTTTAAAACAGAGTCTCACTAAGTTGTGGAGGGCCTCACTGAGTAGCAGAGGCTGGCCACGAACCTGCGATCCTCCTGTCTCAGACTCCCAAGTACTGGGATTATGAGCATGCGCCACCACACCTGGTGGATCAGGAGGATTTTTACTTAGGAAAAAGAGAACAGAGACAGGTACTCGAGGCCCATTAAGTTCATCCTTTAAGGGCATTTCACACTGCTTTAATGTGCTATTTAATTCCCATGATAACTCTGAGCCATGGGTAGTATTCACAAAATGACCACTTTTGCAGATTGTTTGGTTAACACTGTCAGAAGGGATCAAGATTCAAACCAACTAAGAAGCCCTCTATGTCAATCTTAAGCATCATACACTAGTTTTCTTTTTATAAAGATCCCATTTGACTTTACTGGTAGAGTCGGCTTGGAGTCAAAAAGAGAGCGGAAATTAGTGACTGCTTGTTACTGCGGTGTCTTCCTGCAGCTGAAACGAAATAGGCTAACAAAATAAAATAACACATGCGGTTTGTTCATAAACCCTACCGACTTGGAGCATTGGCATTCCCAGTTCAGTTGGATGAAACTGCTGCTCTGTGATTGGCCAGTGGGTCTCTTGCGCCTTTATGGAGCCTAAGCTGCATGTTTTCACCTGAAAGGAGAAACTAATCAGGATGCCGGTAATTCCAGGAGGCTTCAGAAACGCTCAGGGCCATAGAAATTAAGAGTCAGGCCAATCTCCACTGAGAAAATTTCCGTAGAACAAATTCTGTAGTGGAAATTCAGATACTGGACAAGGTTGATAACTCCTAGAAGCCTCCAGAGGGACTTAATCTTAAAACGGCCAGTGTAGAGGAACAAAGCAAAGCACCCTCTGTCTCTGCTTAAGATCTTTGCAACAGGATTTTTTTTTTCCCGTCTCCTTTCCTTTTTAATTCTCACTGTGAATATTGTTTGTAGTGAAAGAGAATTTTGAAATACATTGGGGCAGGCCCTGATAAATAAAAATGGTGACTTAGTGACTGGAAACTTCCCCAGGCTTGCAAAGATGAGAACACTGAAACATTTCTTAGAAGAATCCAAATTCCGCTAACAAGCACTGGGATGCAAGCACTTTTAAAAAGCACACAGGTTTCAGCAGGATGAGGCCCTCGACGAGATTGCAAATACCGGAGGAACCGTCTCTCCTCCACATTTTACTCGTTAGGCTGCAAAAACCAGTGTAAGAAGAATCACACACCTGCCCGTTTCAATAGTTACCAGCTTATTTCCCCACGAAGAGGAAATACAGGGAATTGCTCGCAGAAAGATGGATGGAAATATCAGGGGGCGTCTTTACAGAAGGGCTTGAAAAATGGATCTTAAGAGTGTTTGATGTGTTTTCTTTCCACATCCGTGGCAGAGGAGAGATTTGATCACTTGTGAGTTTTTCCAGTCTCCAACATTTCTCTTCAATATCTCTGGCTCTCCTGCCTCCCCAGCGCCATCTCACAGGCCTGCAAGGACCGCACGCACCTGCAAGGACCCCCCCACTCCCAGCACCTTTGGTGAAAGTGAGCTGCAGACTGCAGTTATGCAATATCACAGAAAAAAAAAAAAAAAGATGAAGAATTGCATTAGTGTAGTGACTGGAAGGCTAGATTATGGCCGTTTCAGGAGAGAGATTCCTAGCGGTTCTTAATGAATGCAACTGGTTTTGTTATCAGTTGGTAAGCATACCCGCGTTGTGAATATGGCAAGATTAAATTAAGCCATGATAATAAGCTTACCCGAGGTGAATCCCTGGTGGTGGCAAGTCTATCTAGCTCAAGACCATGGTATTACTCATTTCGACACAGGTTCTTGGTCAAGTCTGCCCAAAATGTGCCTTATAATTTTTAGACATTTCTCTTAGTGAGGAACATGAACGTTTCCAGCTTTGGGATGTAGGTGTTATTGGAGTTATCCATCTCAGCCGGCTTAAAGTAACACATCAAGTGCTGTGTGCATGGGTGCTTCTGTTACTCTGAATTTCTTTATGATGTGCAATTACAATGCATCAATTTAAAAAGAAAGTTAAAAAAATTATAGGCTAAAACTTTGGAGCACTGTTCTCTTGCAAAATGAACACTTTCTACCTTTAAGCAATGTTGGCATTTTTTTTTTTTAAACTGGGAATAACTTCTGTTCAGAGTTCATTATGTAAAGGGTCATTGTATAGGCAAGCTAGAATACTGGAAATTCAGAAAGTTAAGTCAAATTTTGAAAGAGCTGCTTGGTAAAGATTAGTCTGTAGCTCATGGAAAATTATCAACAGGTAACCACAGGGTATTTTAAACTCTTTATCTGTAAGTCTATATGAGAAGTCATATATAAATGTATATATAACAGATATATACTATATAGATATATAATACATATGTGTATATATATATATATATACATACATACATAAAATATATACTATTTAATTCTGTGGGGATCTTGCCTCACTTTTGGTAAATTTTGAAAATAAAATATTTTTGATTGTTATTTCTCTTTCCACTGATATTTTCCCAATTTTGTTGCTCAAACTTAACATAATGTAATCTGAAGAGGAAAGAAGATTTTTGCTATATTTTTAATTTTATTTTTGATACTGGGGATTGAACCCAGGGGCATTTTTATTACCTCCAAGCTACACCCTCAACACTATTTTATTTTTTTTATTTTGAAACAGAGTCTTGCTAGGTTGCTGAAAATCTTTCTGAGTTGCTGAAACCGGCCTCAAATCTGTGATCCTCCTATCTCAGCCTCCCAAGTACTGGGATTACATGTGGCATGCACCACCATGCCCAGTTTGTCACATTTTCAAAAATGAATAATTAGGTAGATAAGCAGTATACTTTCAGTATTTATGATTTGGTAAACTTTATTAAACGTCTATCTTTCTCTCCTCCCCACCCCTCTCTCTTTCCTTGGGGTAGAACCGAGAGACATTCTACCTCTAAACTACACTTCACAGTTCAGCCCTATTTTTATTTCTTAATTTTGAAACAGGATCTTATTAGGTTGATGAAAGTCTCACTACTTGCTGAAGCTGTCCTCAAACCTGCAATCTTCCTGTCTCAGCCTCCCAAGTACTAGGATCCCAAGCGTGCACCACCACGCCTGGCTAGGAATTTTAGCTTTTCTATAGAATTAAAACAAACAAACAAACAAAACCAGAATTTGAGTGGTAATATTTCTTAGTCTCAAGTGTGGGTCTCTGCTACTAAATTCTTATGAAATATAGCTGGAAAGCTTAATAATTGTCAATCTTATATCTTGTTCTTGCTACCCTGAGAGACATGGGATTCACAGAGCTGCTCCTCCAGACACCAGGGTCAAAGCTTATCTAAGAAAATTCTAGATTTCATGATTCACTTAGCATACTTAAGCCTCTCGAAAGAGTAGTAATAAGCACCAGTGAAGAGTGTGTTCATGTCTGGAAATCTTTCTTCTCAAGTTCTGACACTACTTCCCTGGTTGGAGACTGAAGAACCTCCATCAATGGAGAACAGCTCTCTGTCCATGGCTTCCTCCTGCTTGTACTTACACATCTGCATGGTAATAAGGTAAAAAGTCCTTCTCCCTGACTGCTGTGACTCACCTCAGTGTCCTTGGCACCTGCCCTAATGCGTGACACATAGTAGGTACTCAATAAATGTTTGTTGTGTGAACAAAAGGGTCTATTAAACAGGTCAGGTATTTTCTTGTATCCAGTCATTGAGCCCAGCGGGTCATTCAAGATGGCAGACTTTCATTAGCAGCGAGCTAATTAATTATAGACTAACAATGGCTCCTCAGTTTTGTGGACCATGTTCTTAAAGATTGTGGTTTTCTTATTTTACCTACAATATTGACTTGGATGGGAGGAAAAAGAGGCTTTAGGAAAACCCCAAATGTCTTGGAGCAGGATTTGTTTGTTAAAAGTCAGTGAAATGTTTCCATCAATCGATAAACTCTTAATATATTTATTTATCTGCATAACAGAACCCAATCTATTTGATCTGAGAATCTTTTCTGAGCAGGGCAGATAATATGTGTGAAATAAAAAGCAGAAGGCTCTTGTGTAAATGAAATGGCTTTTTATTAATCCCTTATTAGGTATTCTTATAAAAATTTAAATAACAAAACAGCATGTCTCATTGTAAAAAAAATTGCAGGTAAATTAGTTTGAAAAACGCTTGACTCTATTGAATCATTTTTTCCCCTTTCCTCAAACATCAGTGAAATTCCAATTTAAAATAACCAATTTGCTTGCACAACAAATGTTATATACCATTTAGAAACTAACTTCCTAATAATACCTTTGAGTTTTCCTGTGTTCTGGATATTTAAGTATTTACATATACATTACTAACCCCTATTAATTTTGCATGACAATCAGTGGAGGCCTTAAATTTTATTTTAAGCTAGAGAACTGATCCTGCCTTGGCGTCTAGTTCAAGATAAAATTAATTTTAATCTATGGATAGAAAGGTAGAATTTTGAATAATATTCAAATTTTACATTTTAATTAAAGCCGTGTTTCTCTCTCTCTCTCTCTCTCTCTCTCTCTCTCTATATATATATATATATATATATATATATATATATATATATATATTTATGGAGACCAAAAACAGACATACAAACCAATGGCATAGAATAAAAGATACAGAAAAAAATCTTCATACTTATAGACAGTTGATTTTTTTAAATAAGGGAGCCAAAAACATACACTGGAGAAAAGACAGCTTTTTAAACAAATGGTGCTGGGAAAACTGGATATCCATATGTAAAAGAATGAAATTAGACCCCAATCTCACCCTGAACAAGAGACAACTATATGTATAAAATCCTATATATGATTTTTATGTTCCTTCCACTTTATGGAAACTTCTAAGCCTTAGCATCAAGTTCTAAGTACCTATTTTGTCTACTCAAAAATTAATTAAGCATTTGTGGAATTTTTTTAATCATAATTGTATAGCATTAGAAGACTCCAATTCTTTAAAAAAGTAGCTAGAATTCTAAACCATCTTTTCACAGGGTGACTGGTTTCTTGTCCATGAAAACAATCCTTTGTTTTCAGAAGTATTTTTGTAACCTAGACAGTTAAGCTTTGCTATCAACTTGCATATATAGATCTCACACACATACACACACAGACACACACACACACACAATTTTATCTTGACACTGTGTTAAAGCTAAAATAAATCGTTAGTATTTTTCAAAGGTTGAAGACTTAAGGAGTCAGATGTAAATAACCCCAGCGCATTCTTCTTGGTCACTGTTGGGAGGGTGTTCCAGAGGGGATATTGTTAATGTGACTGACAAGTCAATTATATCCCATTCACAAATGTTTTGATGTCTGCAATATTAATAATACTACATTGCCCATGAGAAGTGCTATCCTCACGACTGGCATGGAATACTCACAATAAGTAGCAGCAAATGTAATTCTAACCTCTGACTCCTTCACAAACAGCATGGGTACCGGCTGCCTCTCTGCCTTTAATTTCAGCGGCATCAAAGGGAAACTCAAGCGCCTCAGAAAATAACTCTAGCCCCATGCCTCTGATAAAATAAAATGCTTACCCACAGACATAAATTACCATGGAAATAAAAAGAGGACCAAAAAAATTACACAGTTTCCTAATGCTCTTAAATCAAAGTAGCAGAGAGAGCGCGGAGCCGCGCGTGGGGAGAGTGTATTATGTGGCCTCTCTGCTTGGCGAACCGTCTTTGATAGCTTTAATCCAACAGGTTTGCTCTGTGGATGGCCGGGCAGTGTGATTCATAGTTTTCCAGAGCAGACTGTTTTAAGAGTCACTTCTGTGGAGGCTACATGGAAATTTTTGCTGTGGAAATAGAAATTAGAATGCAGGCAGCATAATAGAAATTAGAATGCAGTCACAAAACTATCGACTCTCGGGGGTTCTCTCTGCAGCAAACCAAATGACGGGCAGTCTCCCTACTTTTTTAGCTAAGCTATGACTTGTCATTTTCCTGCCTACTCTTTCTTCTTCCCTTTCTCTTGCCTGATTCCCTTCCTATCTTCCTTTCAAACTTTCTTCTTAATGACACAAGAGAAACAATTTTCGTTAAAAATAAACACACAGGAGATGCATAAACATTTAAAACCTTACTTGACATGTGTTTCACTATCACTGTGAACTTCATTATGATGTTGAGACTACAAGTATAACATTAACATGCACCAGTAAAAAAAACTTGACTCTCTGGTAACCAGGGTCAACAGTGAGTTTTGCATGGTTGTGAGTCTTTTCTCTACAGGTGCAAACATATTCATGAACATATAAAAATAACTGGTGTGTCTTATCTCACAAATGGGTTCAGGCTGTAGCTATTGTTTGAAATTTTTCTGACTTTATAAGACATGATGAGCTTTACATATCATTTTGTAGAGATCTGCTTAATTCCTTTAACATGCTGCATACTATTCCACAGCACAGAGATATCACAGTTCATTTAAATATTCCCCCCTTGGTAAAGATAGACATTGTTTCCAATGATTTTCTTTTGATGACAATGCTTTATTGAATAGCTATGAGTATGACTTGTGCATATGCAAGGATTTCTCAAGAGTTTAAACCAGAAGTGAGATTACTGGGACAATGGTGTGCACATTTGTAGTTGTACTAGGGGTTACTATTTGGCCTTCTAACAAATTTGTACCAATTCAAGTCCTACCAGTTCAATGAGATTTCTTATTATATCACATACTTTGTGGGTCTTGGGATTGTCAGATGTATTGAATTTTGCAAATCTGATGGATGTGGGGTGATACAGTGTTGTGATTTTAATTGCATTTCCTGATTACCAGTAAAGTTGAGCTTATCTTCATTTGTGTATTGGTCTTTGTAAATATACAAACACCACTGGATCATATGCTTTGAAAGGATGCACTTTAAAGTACGAATTGTATCTTCAAGAAGTGGCTATTTGTTTAAAGGGCAAAGATTGAAATTTCTCAAAGTTGTATGTTGGCCACCCCCCAATAAACCTCATGCCCATCAGCAATGACACAATTGTCTTTCCCTGGAAACCACTCAACTTGTTCCACCTCTATGGATGTGCCTCTTCTGGACTTTTTATATAAAAGGAATCACCCACTATGTGGCATTTTTGTCTACTTTCTTCCACGTCATGTAATTTTTTTTTTGATGTTTCCTCCATGTATCAATACTTCATTCCTGTTGGTGGCCGAATAATATTCCATTGTATGGATATCACATGTTTTGTCTAGCCATTCACCAGTTGATGGACTTTGGGGTTGTTTCCTTTTTTTAAATCTATTATGAGTAATGCTGTCACGAATATACATGAATAAGCTCTTATGTGACCATATATTTTCAAATTTCTCTGGTATATAGTTAAGCAGTGGAATTTCAGGGTTGTGTGTTCAGCCTTTTGAGGAATTATCAGATTGTTTTACAAAGAATCATTTCACATTCTTCCCACAGGATTCCAACTTCTCCCTTATCATTGCTAACACTGTCTGCTTATAGCCTTCCTGGTGGGCATAAAGTAGTGTCACATTTTTATTTTGACTTGTGTTTCCCTAATGAATAGTGATACTAGCCATTTGCATATATCCCTCCAAGAAATGTCTATTGAAATTCTTTGCATAATGAGTTGGATTTCACCTTCTGTATGGTGTTCTTTGAAACACACAGGTTTAAATTTTGATGAGGTTAAATTTGCCTAATTTATTTCTGTTACTTTTGCTTATGTGTTTCATGTAACCACTTCTTAAGGCAGGATAACAAAGATTTGCCCTTCTGTTTCACCCAAGTGTTTATAGTTTTACATTTACGTCTTTGATCAATGTTAAATTAATTTTTCCAAATGGTGTGAGGTAGGGGTTCTACTTCACTCTTTTGAAGTTAGATATCCATTACATTGCCCCAAAACCATTTATTGAAAGTCTATTCTTCCTGCATTGAGTTATCTTGGAACCATTTTCAAAACCCAATTTACCATAAATATAAAGTTTTTTTTAATCCCCCTTGTAGTCTCCATTGTATTCCATTGTTTTGTTTATCTTCTAGCATTAATGCCAGTACTATCTTTATGCTACTAGTAGTTTATGACACTAGTACTTTATGCAAGTAATAATCAATGTACACTATATTAATTATTATAATTTTGTAGTATGTTTTGAAATCAAGAAACATGCACCCTCCAAAATATTTGTTCTTCTCCAAGATTGTTTTGGCAGATCTGCAAACCAATGTTTTGATCTAGTAGATTCTATTTGTCTTCTTGACCTGGAGGAGTTCTTTCTTTTATATTCTAAATAATCATTATTTACAATAGCAAATATTTTCTCTCAGTGTCTCATTTGACTTTGAGATCCATTTGTGCTATTTCCCATACAAAGTCATGCATTAGATGGACTGTAATGTGTTAAGTTTTCCTCTTTTGGTACTTTCTTTTTGTATCTTAAATACAAAGAGGTTTTAAAATAAAATAAATTCCCTCAAGTTTCTTTTGATAATTTAGTTTCTGTCTTTATTTTTAAATGTACTTGTAATTTATTCTGAATATTCAGAATTACAAATATAATTTTCCCTTAGGTTAATAATTTATTCAACAATACTTACTGGGTATTCTCTCACTTCACTACTATTTTAAAATCACTGCTATTAAGTTCCTTCATATGTAGTTTTATATGTCTATCTTATTCATATCTTTTATATATATGTGTGTGTGTGTGTGTGTGTGTGTGTGTGTATTTTATTTGGGTTTTCTATTCTCTCTAGTGATTTACTTACCTAAGGCAATAGCAATGCAAACTCTTAATTATTATGACTTTTTAATGATTTTGCTATTGCTATGATGATCCCTATAAAATTGTCCCTTTTTATCTTTTTTATTGTTTTAAACTTTCTTGGTTATTCTTGCATAATCTCTCCCTTTGAGACAAATATTAGGATTTATTTGTCATGTTCCAAGAAAAAAAAAAGGCCTGATACTCTAGTTTTTGTTTGGGATTTGATTACATTTATGTCATCTCATAAGGAATTGTCATGTGGCTGCCTCCAGCAATGCTCCACAAAGGAGCATAGGGTTTTGCCTTATCTATTTGGGTCTTCTCTTATGGTCCTACATGAACTTTTATAGGTTTCCTCATGTCAGTACCACAGATTTCTCAGTACCACCTATTTCAGATGTACACTCGATGGCCAGTTTTTTGAAGACTGGCCCCTGATTTTCAGTAGATGTGTTGAGATTAGACATGATGGTTGGTCTCTAGTTACACCACGTGGGGTATGTCTTCAAACAGAGGTAGGGAGGGGACTTAGCATCAGGCTCTATCTGAAAAAGTCTGATAATCTGGGAGATTGGGCCTGAGTGCTTCCTCCTAGCTGTGTGGTGTGGAGGGATTTTTGCTGGGATTTATGCTGGATACGCAGGGAATACTCCATTAACATTACCTATTGGTATCAATCTCTCTGGGGTTGGGCTTTGAGATCCAGTGTGAAGTTTCTGATGTCTGCACACACCTGCTGCCCCTTCTGTCCTTCGGCTCTGTGTCTGAGGCAAGTTTATAAGAGATAGATTTGGTCTGGTGTGTGGGATTAGTACTGTGGGATCTGCAAGGCTTCCAGATGGAGGAGATAAGGAGATGGGTTTGAGCATGGCTGTTGAACCTGAATGGCAATTTGGACTCAGCCCTCAGTGCTCCCTAGAGCCTCTGTCCAGAATCTGCTTTAGCCTCATTACCCAGGTCTCCCTCTGCAGCCAGAGGGATCTCCCTAAAATGCAGACCTTGCCATATAATTGCTGTTCCATAAGCCCTCCCGGTTTCCACAATGCTCCCGAGACAGATCGAGGTTTTAAACTCTGTCTCCCTTATTCCTTTCCTGGTCCAGTATCACTCCTCTCTAGACATCTACAATTTCTTTCAGTCACTCCTCTCCTTCTACAATCTTTTCCTCAAATTATGTAGGTTTAAGGCAGAGATCATCTCCTTCTGAGGATCTCCTTGACTACTGGTTTCTTTCCCTCCTGGATAAACAACTGCTGTTTCCTGGCTTAAACTGTCTTCTAGAATCCCATTGTCTTAGAGTAGCTGCTCAAAGTGTCTTACATCTGGCAGCTGTTTGTATTTGAAGGCAAATGTATTTGAGTTGACAAAAAGATCTCCTTTTTCTCCCAAATTTTATGGCCTTTTGTTTAATGCCCAGAAATGTGGAAGAGATAAATACCATAAAATTTCCGTAGGTTGTATGTTGATTTTCTAGACAATTCATACCATGCTCGGTTACATAAAACACTCCACACAGGTTTTTCCCTCCAGGCACGCAGTTTTGGCTCCCACAGAACTTAACGAAGGCTTAAATGCTGACCAAAAGTTTGGTGGTTAGCCTTGGGATTGTCAGTCAGGTAAGGATGCCAGGGTGAACCATAACACCAATTGAAGTTTCCCTAGTTATTTCTGTAAAAGTACAATGACCCTGGGTGCAATCCAGAGCCCAGGGGACAGAATGCTTGTCCCAGTTCTAGCATAAGTGACCCTCTGACCTTGTCTGGATATGGAAAAGTTTCCAGGCCTGGCTCAGCCATCCATTGTGAACTAGCTAGAGAGTTTTTCCATGTTCTTGCAGGTTTCCACTAAGTCAAAGATGTTGTCATTTTTGTACCTACCTCTCACTGGAAGATCATGGCTATCTGTTGTACTCAGTTTTTTTTTTTTTTTTGGTTGTTGTTGTGCAGCCTTTAGTGAAAGAGGTTGGACACAAAAGAAACAAACTATCTGAGCCCTACTTCTGTGGAATTTGGACTATTTTACAGAATTAAGTGATACATAAGGCCATTTACTTTAATTTCATGTTTTGGTGTGTGGAGTTAGGTAATGAGCCTGTTTGCTCGAAATCCAATTAACCATTCTATTTTCTCACCCCCCTACGACATACATGAATACATTCATTACCACTTCCCCTAACCACTCCCAGATACCACAAAACACATAAAGGGAGCTTTGTGAAGGAGGTGGGATTCGAAGCAAGGGGAGGGGCAGACTTGAAAGGAAGGGCCTTATTCCAGGTCTCAGAACCAGTGCGGAGGAAGTGTAAAATAAGGAGTGGGAAAATCAAACACTGAGAAGTTTAGTTTAAGGAGAACAGAGGGAGCCTTGAGCACCAGGGTCTTCAGAAGGGACAGAGTGGAGAGGGAGGAGTAGAGACATTTTTTTTTTTTTTTAAACCAGTATTGAACTGTGGCTACAAAAGAAGAGAGACAAAGACCAGAATTAATCTTCAAAAAGAGCAAACCAACACTGAACTTAATAAAGCTATTAAAAGGACTTAAACACTCCCCTATGTTTTATGTTTTCATCAATTAGGGATAAAACTGGTGGAGGTCCAAATACCTACCTAGGCAGTGGGCCTGAAGTTTAGATATTCAGTATTCGACCAATTATGTCTGTACAGTTGTCTGCAGCGCATCTGTTCACTCATCAAAGCAACGTGACATTTAAGACCCAGAGTCAAACAGATGGCTGTATTTTGCTGAACTGGACTTGAATGAAAAAAAAAAAAAAGTCCCGATTCTTTTGTTGCAGAGAAAAGGGATTAATGCCTTAGAGGGTGTTCGTCAGGAGGGGAAAGAGATAATGCTACATCAAAGAATTAAAATGAGGAAGCCAACATGGAGACCATTTCACCTTTCATGAGAGAGAGAGAGAGAGAGAGAGAGAGAGAGAGAGAGAGAGAGAGAGAGAGAGATATGCAGATATCATGAAATATTCCAAATCCATCAAGAATGCCGAAGCCAGGATGTAGCCACAATCCCAGACACCCTCCTTAAGATGAAAGAAAATTCAGTTGACCTGATTCGGTGCACAAAGATCAGAAATATGGGGTGGGTATGCTTCCCACTGAAACAAGAAGAGGAACGTGAAAGGTTAGGATTCCCATTCTATCATCACAGAGGAAAGATGACAAGAAAATGTTCAGTTCGCAAGCAACCTCAGTTCCTCAAGCTGGGAAATCTCCAAGTGACAATGACGTCCTCATTTTCTGCAGGCTGTGTGGCACCCTCCTCTACAGGAAGAGTCTGCTACATGTCCGCTAACCTTCGCTGCGTCGTTAGGAGTTTGCCAAAGTTACATCACCAGCTGTGTGTCCTGGCGGCTAACCAGAAGACGGGGCTCGTGTTTGGGTACCTAACTGTCACAAAAGCTTCTTAGACTTGGCGACTTCTTTAGAACACAATTCAAATGGCCTTGCAACTACCCATTTCTACGGTTCTACTTCCTAAATAATTATTCTGGTGGCATTTCAAAGGGGAAGAGCAGAGAAAGGTGCCTGTATATGGTTCCTTTCCAAAGCTCATTAAGTGGATGCAAATACATTGCAACCTCATTACCATGCAGGGGGCTTTAATTAAAAATGGGTACATGTGATATAATAAAACAACAGGAGAATGAACTTTACCTAGAATCTGATAACCTTTTGTAAGCAATAATTCTTAATAATAAGCAAAAGGAGAACGAGAGCCTTTAGTATTGTTTGTAAATGCAGACCTCCCTGTATAAGCAAAGTCACACAGAGGGAGCCTTGCTGGCTAAGGTTTAAAATTTATCGACTGGACACATTAAAGTTTGGGGTGAAAGTGTAACCTTTTAGCCCAGTGCTATTGGAGATTCGAAGGATGTCTCTGAAGAGGTTTTCCTTCATTCACCCAGAACCAACTCGGTATCGCAACAGCCAGTTTCTAACCAGGAGTTTTAAGTTCATCTTGTAACAACTAGAGGCAAAGGAGAACTCAGTTTGCTTGCCTCTAACTCGTAAAAACAGTGCTGATGTCAGATAAATGTAAAAGGGAGCGACCAGTGAATTTGACTTTGACAAATACAAAAGCATGTTAAAAGCATGTTGAGAGAGAAGAAGCGGTACCTTGTACGGGCTCTTCAATGGAGCTCTCTCTCCCCTTGATATTTGAGTTCACTTCTTTATAAATGAACACCCCAGAAGCAATCCTCACTGCTCTGGTAGCAGGGTGAAGAGAAAATCAGCAGAGGTTTTTTTTTTCTTTCTTTTTTTAAGACTCATGACTACAGATATTGCTACCATAAATTTTCTCTGCACATACATCTTTTTTAGTAAAACTGAGATCATACAGTGCACACTGTTTTGCAATCTGCTTTTTCCAGTAGAAGGGCTGCCTGGTTTCATTTCAGTAAAGTTCACGTACTCAGGCTGTGCTTGGATTACACAATTGACCCATATATCCCTCGAGAAGTACACTGAGGGACGGCACGTTGAACTTGGCCGTCAGGCCTGTGGGTGTCTTTCAGTCCAGCACATTCTGTCTCCCATGACCCTGGCTTGGTAAAGAGAATGGTCCAGCGTGTCTGCAGGATGCCCCACCTTTGAGATGTGTTGTGTCTTTCTGTTTTCCAGTTCTGCCCTTTTTGAGTCATCAGAATGTGATTCTTCTTTTATTTGGATGGTCAGCTTTTTTTTTTTTTTTTTTCTTAAACTTTTCGCTTTTGGCTAGGTCTTGTTTAGAAAATAAATTGGACATTTAAGTCGTAATTACGGTAGCTAACCAAATGGGCTAGAGAGAGAATTAAAGTTTTCACAGCATTGATTGATCGCTTGTTTGGTATCTCTTCTTGTGAAAGCCATACGTTTTCTCCACTGGGATACGTGGCTAAAAAGCCGGGCTCATTTCAATATTTCCTTCCTCATCTCTGGCTTTCAATACTGTTTAAATGAATACAAACTTTTGTTCATAATATCCCTCAATAAAAAAAGAGAGAGACTGAAAATTCAATTCTTAGTGGTTTGCTTTGTTTCCAAATAAAGCTTCTAATAAGAGGTCAGCAGAAATATATGCTAATCTGTTATTATAATTTGAGACCATTTCCACTGTTCGCACTGATGCAGAAAGTTATGAGTGGCTCTTCTATATTATATTTCTGGTAATCATTCCAAAATAGGTTAGTAATCTGGATGTCAGTCATTTTCTCAATCTCTGATTTTTCATATATTTATTTATCCACACAACTTTACATATTTGTGTAAAAATTAAGGATGCCTTTCTGGGGAACAATTTACTGTGTCTTTTTACCAATATTAATGGTATGGTGTGTAATTATAATTAGATAAGAACTTTAGTCTATTTCAAATTTATATGATCTTTCAAAAACTAACAGGAATTCTCTATTATTAATGATACTTTTGTTCTCTAATTCCTTTATTCGAACAAATGTATTACTACTCTCTGGAATTAGATGTTTGGACTTAAAATAAAATAGTAACACTTAAAAGCAGAAACCAGCCAGAAAAAAACCCATGCTTTTGATCTTAGTACTCAGGAGCTGAGATAGGAGAATTACAGCTTTGAGGGCAGCCTCAGCAACTTAGTGAGGCTCTCTGCAAATTGGTGAGACTGTTTCAAAATAAAAAAATAAAAACAATATTGAATGTATAGCTCAGAAGTAGAAAGCCTCTGGGTTCAATTAACAGTAACACACACACCCACACCCACACCCACACTCATACACACACACACACACACACACACACACACACACACACACACAAGCATTTACACAGTGCCTAGTATGAACCAGGTACTGGAATAAGCACTTCACAAGGATTGTTTTATTTAAACTTCACAAAAACCCTTGAAGAATGCATAGTATTATTACATCCCTTTTCTACCTGACCACCCCCCAAAACAAATAAACAAACAAACAAAGCTAGCCATTCCTGTGTTTTGGTGGCAGAAATTTAAAATGTAAACTTGTTAAACAAACAAAAGGAAAAATATATTGGGTGATGTATGCTTTCCGGGTTGCAGGCATTTAGAGTAATTCTCTTTTGAGACATTGTCTATTATAGCTGACTGTCCTATGGCTGATGGAAAACACCAGAAATCCATACGGTGCGCGCTTGTTACACTGTTGGCCTCTGTAGCTTGAGGGTGACATTGTTCCACCCTATCACTGAAGATAACGCCTATTAAGCCCTTTGGATTAGTGAATTTTTTGGGTGTCTTCATGACAGATAACAGTCCAAAGCCGGCTCCCCTAAAAACTTTTACTCATAGTCATTCTATTGGGTTGGATTTATTTAATGTATCTGCCTATGCCTATGCGGATGGGATGATTCCTACAATAGGAACATTTGCTTTGAAAACAACAAAAAAATGGCATAGAAATAACATCCATTCAAGACTTTTAGTTTGGTGTTTTATTTTTATTTTGGAAGAAAATAATAATTTTTAAACCTAAATATCTCATAGAAGTTTCGTCGTCAGAACTATGCATCTGAACTATAGATTTAGCCAGAAGTATGCATCTTAACTATAGTTTTAGTGATCACTGAAATGTTTTGTATATTTTAATGTTTAATGAAATAATAACCAAAATTATAAGAATTTGTTTAAAAGGCAGACAGTTCAAACAATAAGCATTGTATTTACTTCTTTGAATAACAGATCTTGGATTATACTGATTGCCATAATATATCATGACTCAGGTAACTGATTAATTATATTACTAGATGAATACTAACTATAATCTCAAGGGAAAGAAAAAGTGATGTGTTATTTTTAGAGCCTGGATTTCAGAACATTTTAAAAAGATAGCCAAATACAGTTAGTTAAAAGGAATTAGTTCTAACTCTGAGACCAGAGGATCCAGGTTCGTGGCCAGCCTCAGCTACCTGGTGAGCCGCTCCGCAACTTAGTGAGACCCTGTTTCAAAATAAAGAATAAAAAATAGGGCTGGGGGTATAGCTCAGAGGTAAAATGCTTCTGAATTCAATCCCCAGTACTGAAAAAAAAAAAAAAAAAGAATTAGAATTAGTTCTAGTGTTGTATAGCCTGAGAGGGTAATGATAGCTAGCCACAATGTATGATATATTTAAAAACAATTACAAAAAATAGAATCCTAAATTTTCTAGAACATTGAAGTAAAATTTTGAAAAATAGAAATTCTAATTACCCTGATTTGATCCTTACACATTAAATGCATGCATCCAACTATCAGCCTGCACCCCACAAGTATGTACTAATATTATGTGTCAACACAACATTTAAAAATATGTCCAAAGCTCAGAATATCCATTAAAACTCACTTTTCTAAAATAATTAAAATATTTTATAATAGTGATCAGAGCAATAGCTCCTATTACTTGTATGATAAGCACTTTAGCTAGATTGATTGAATTCTCACAATAATTAATATTATTTCCTTTTTGCAGACAAAGACACTATTGCTGAGAAGAATTAAAGCCCTGTCTCCTAATCCAGGTCTCTCAACCAGGACTGAGTATTTCCTGGATTTCAAAGTATGTCTGTTCTGTGATTTTAAGCTTCTCACCCCTAGTTATGGTGCTTCCCATGATTTTTAAAGTTCAGCTCTAGCTGGGCAGGGTAGTACATGTCTGTAATCCCAGTATTTGGGTGGTTGAGACAGGAGGATTGCAGGTTCTAGGCCAATCTCAGCAATTTAGCGAGACCTTCAACAATTTAGCTATAGTCCGGTTCAAAATAAAAATAAATAATAAATAAATAAATAAAAAGGACTTTGGATGTAGCTCAGAGGTAGAATGCCCCTGGGTTCAATTCCAAGTACCACAAAAATTAAAGGAAAAAAAAAGTTCAGCTCCATTTAATAGAAAATATCTGACAGGGTGTATTGAATGTTGAAAGCAGTCATGAATCTCCTACTGAATGCTCCCTAGTGTGATGAAGAGGGGCTTTGGGGACCCTTCCTACAGCTTTCTGTG
>PVLC010008620.1:0-57538 GCA_004027655.1 Graphiurus murinus | reverse complement strand
ACCGGACCTACGTGTACGTCCTCACCGTCACCGAGCTGCTGGAGGACTGGGAGGACTCGCTCAGCATCGGCAGGAAGCGCGAGTGGTTCAAAGTGGACGAGGCCATCAAGGTCCTGCAGTGCCACAAGCCCGTGCACGCCGCCTACCTGGAGAAGCTCAAGCTGGGCGGCTCCCCCACCAACGGCAACGCCGTGGCCCCCGCCGCACCGCCCAGCCAGCCCTAGTACGTACCGCGGCCGCCACCGGGGCGCCCCCCGCTCGCGCGCCGGCCCTGCCCGCCTGCCCGCCTGCCATGTGCGGTCGCTCGCTCGGTCGCACGGGCCGCCGGCCCGAGACGGGCTTCTTTTGTTCCCTGGCAGACCTCGCCATCGCGCTCGCAAACTGTCCTCTCGGTTGCCAGGCACTGTGTGGTCACACCATTTGCACGTTCTTGTTGGCTTTGGGGTCCCCCCCCCCAGGCGCTTTGAACCCCGCTTCTTGGTGACACTGTAACCTGTTTCCCTAAGCCAAAGTCGCATGGGCTGTCGTTCGCTGAAAGGTGCCTTATTCAGTGCTCTCCCTGCTCTCCGGGTGGAGTGGGGGGTGTGTGTGCGCGCGCGCTGGGGGGATGTGTTTGTTTTTGTTTTTACATCGCTCCTCTGGGTGCGCGTGAGGGTGCGTGCGCATTTTTTGGGGGGGGAGGGTACCGGGTTTGGCTCGGTCGTGTGGGCATCTGGCGTGATTCCTCCCCCCTCCCCGAAGAAGTTATTTTCGCATTCACAGCCTCCGTCCTTGTCCGCGAGCTCTTCTTCTAGGGTGGGAGTGCGTTGAAATCATCGATTTAAGTTGGAAAGAAACATTGGAAATTGGACATCGTGTGCTTCTCCTGCAGTCAACAGTCGTTTTTAGCTGCAGAAATGTGATCTAATTTGCCCCTTTCCGAAATTCCTTTTGTCTGTTCATAGGTAGATCCTTTGGTGTTCAGAGAATTTTCCCAAGTGGCGACGTTTCACTGCGGATTTGAATGGCCATTTCCCGTACAGTTCAGGAGGGGTTACCCTATAGAAGAGATGTTCCTGGGGCATTGCTAGCGAAACGCAGTGGGGTGCGCGCATCTTGCCATGACATCTGTATGCCTAGACTTCTTCCATTGAGCCCGCTCAACTTGCAACTGCCCCGTGCCCCTTTCTCCACACACTGGTAGAACCCTGGTTTTCTCAGGGTGCATTCGTCTTGGAGGGAAAGTTACCCCCCTCCTGTATTTGAATTTGGTGACAACCCAGTTAAACTCCCCTGACTGGCAGCAACCACAGGGATGAAATCTTTTATGGTGATTGCATCCCAATTGAGTGACTTAAATCGCTTGCTATTCAGCTGTTAGACTTCTCAAGCTGGTAGGACACCTGAACAGGCTCTCTCATAGACTGAGGGTAAATGCTTTGTTTCACAGGACCAACTTTTTGGGGTGCTGGATCCGTTTGTCTGAAATCACGAATCCTGTCTAAAATACCAAAGTCTCTCTTCTGGAACTTCCTCTTTTCCCCCAGCCATGTCTGAAATTAGGTGGAAGGAAAACCTCTTTTGTGAAGAGGGTATTGGGGGTGGGAAAATCATTCCATGCATAACATTTAAGCATTTAAAAAACATTCTACGAGTGAATAATATATAGTGGGGGAAAATAATGATTATCTAAAACAATTTTTTACTACTGAGAGTAACCTGTTTTTAAAAATATTACAAACTATGAGTTTAATGGAGGCACTATAAAATATTAATGTTTTACTGATGTGCATCATACTTACAGAACAATGCATAAATCTTTTTTTTTTTTCGGTACTGGGGATTGAACTCAGGGGCATTCTACCTCTGAGCTACACCCCCAGCCCTATTTTTTATTCTTTATTTTGAAACAGGGTCTCACTAAGTTGTAGAGTGTCTCACTAGGTAGCTGAGGCTGGTTCAGAACCCGGATCCTCTGGTCTCAGCCTCCCAAATGCTGGGATTACAAGCGTGCGCCAACACGCCTGGCTCATAAATCTTGACTACATACAGTCTAATAAGTTATTGCTTAGTGAATACATGCAGATAACCAGCATGCAGTTCAAGAAGTTACTATTGCCTATAACCCCAAAGCCACTGCATTTCTCCTTCTAGTTATTGCTCTGCTCTCTTGTCTCTTAATGACCAGCGTAGTTTGGTTTTGAAATATATATGCTTTTTTGCTGTCCTCTTGTGTTTTGTTTATTTCCCCCTTCAAAACCTGCAAATATTTTTCTCCATTCGGTTGGTCTGCATTGTAATTTCACAAATTAATGTTTTTACCTGCTGCAGAGAATGGGGTGTCATTGTAATTTCTAAAATGTGGATCCCCTTTTTTGAAAAAAAATCAGATTTAGGTGGAGATAAAGTATACGTCTCAGTTCACAAGACATTTTCTGCCCTAATGCTGCAAAGGAAAGAGTGAACTAAAAAATGGATGGCTTTTAAAATCAAATGACAGTTTTATTAACTGAATTACATACTCCGATCAAATATGGTTGAGTATTTTTGCTTTTTTCTAACAAAGTGATATATATTGAGCATATTTGAAACACCCTTTTTGGTAAATTATGAGTCCATTTATGTTAAATGTAGAAAAAAGGGCAAATCTATGGAGACAGAGCAGATTAATGGTTGCCTGGTATTGGCAGTAGGAGCTAAGGTTGACTACAGAGAATGTAAGGATTAAATCCAAAGAAATTGATTTTTTGTATTCAAACAGTCTCACACAGGCCCTGGGATTTTCACTCCAGTAACCTAGTTATTCAAGATGATTCTTAAATTCTACATTAGTATTGCCACAACAGATAACACTGGATTCTATTTGTGGGTATTTTTGTAAGCCCCTTCAACATGAAACAGTGTTACAAATACGTTAGAGGTTTAACTTGTACTTGATATTATTACAGGTAATAATACATCATCTTATTTGGTTCTTAAGTCACACATCTGACAAAGGCAAAAATATGTAGTATATATAACCTGTTGTTAGCCTACCTGGGAGCAGTGTCACAAACCTTTAATCCCAGTATTTGGGAGGCTGAGACAGGAAGATTGCAGGTTTGAGGCCAGCATGCAGTAATTTAGCAAGACTCTGTTTCAAAATGAAAATAAAATTGGACTGGGGATGTAGCTCAGAAGTAGAATGTCCCTGAGTTCAACCCCAAGTACCAAAATTTAGAAAAAAAATTGAATTGTTCGAATATAAATGTGTTGTGGGTTCAGTATCCTTTTTTCTCAGAAGCATCTAGAGTAAATAATTCTGGTTTTTATAGGATTGTCAGGATCGTTTAAGTAGCTTTGTAAATTAATCTGTGGAACACAATAATTGACATAGGTTTTTTGTAATTGCTTTGCATGATTTTATTTGAAAAGTTTCATTTGCAAAAACAATTTGTTTATAAAAGATGATAAATATAATTACGTACATATGATTATTATGGCTTATCGTGGCTAGAGCTTTCACCTCTAGGCTTTCTTTGTCTGGCGGGGGGGGGGGGGAGTCACCAGGCACTCCCCAAAAGTATTTTATCATCTGGGTGTGGTGGTGCATGCTTGTAATTTCAGTAATTGTGAGGCAGTTTGCAGGTTTCTGGCCAGCCTCAACAATATGAGACCCTCTGCAACTTAGTTAGACCCTATTTTCAAAATAAAAGAATAAAATAGGGCTGGGAGTGTAGCTCAGAGGTAGTAGGCTGCTGGATTCAATCCCCCGCACCACCAAAAAAAATTTTATCAGTATTTTCCTGGTAGTTGTCTACTGATAAGATATTATACTGGATTTAGCAGATTTTAAACCTTTTTGAGCCAACAGCATTATGAGAAACGGATGTCACTATGGTGACTGTACTAAACATGGCATTTTTACGAGCGAGATCTTGATATGATAGAAACTACACTGGGGCTAGGAAGTCAGACAGACCTAGTTCTAGTTCTTACTGTAACATCATCCAAGTCATCTAATTATCTGTGGCTCAGTTTGTTTTTTTCAATCTATCATTGGAGATGATAAAAATAGATACTTCATATATATCTCCAGTGAGAAGCCTTTTCTGATTAGATGTAGAACCTCCGTTCAGTGTAATGGTTCTCACAGTTTATTGGACTTAATCTATTTGCATAGCTATGTGGCCACAAGTCAACAAACCTTTTTGTGTTTGGGAACCAGCCTAGATTATTTCCATAAGCCTAGAGTCCATAGCATGGAATTTAGGAATATGTTTTATGTCTTAAATACTCATTCCCTTTTTGCAAAACTTCTGTTATCACTGGTTTCCTTACTTTTTCTGTGGTACTAGGGATCAAAGCCAGGGAATTTCTACCTTGCATCTATACCCCCAACCGTATTTTTTTTTTTACTTTGAAACAAGGTCTTACTAAGTTACTGAGGGCCCAAGTTTCCGAGACTGCCCTTGAACCTATGATCTTCCAGTCTCAGTTTCCCATGTATTGGGATTCCAGGTGTGCGCCAACATGCTTGGTTTTCCTGACATTTGTGTCATGATATGTATTGCCCTGTAATTCCCTCAATTGCTGCTTGAAATCCAACATTGTATATGTAGGTGATTCCATGAAGACTTTCCAAATGCCAAGTGATTGATGCACATAAAAAGTCATCACTAAACCTGTCAGTTGTAAGAATTAATATAAGCCTGTTCATTGTATGTTGGTTTCTTTTTTCCAGATGAACAGTAAAGATGTTCAGGATCGCCCTGAAAGAATCACTGATGTGAACCCAGTGCTCACTGGAATTGTCATGTACAGGTGAGCACTTCCACCATTCCCAAGGAGACCCACATCTGGTTTTCCTCCTCCATCTTGGAACAGACACTCCTTCCCTGTCTATTCCACTGACTACTCTTGCTCTGGTTGTTGTACTATTGTACGTGAACAGACTCTTAATTCAGCACCTATAGCCTTTTGTTGTGCTTTTTTGATGTGTCTGCCTTCTCCATTAGGCTATATCTTTGAGAGCAAAGACTATTTTTCCTTACTCTTTTGCATATCCCGCATCCGAGACACTACTTGAAATATGGTTGGCATCACTGAAGGTCTTTGATTCAATTACTATTTTGTAATCCCTGTGTGGCAAAACATTCCCCTTCCAATCTGGTGCTAGTAGAGTATATGCTGTCTAGGCACCATGTGTGTGGCTTTTGTGTATCAGGTGTTTCAGAAACATTTCAAGAGAGTTGTAAGATGTTCAAAGACAAGAATTGTTGCTCATATTTCTATGTCATACCACACCGTGCTGGCACAGTTTTAAGATTAAACCATCACTTAGGGCAGCATTTTGTAGAATCAGTCCTTTGTGTAGCAACTTTAGTGTTTTTGTACTGTTGTTAATTTGCTTAAAATTTTATTCAGAAATCACTTGCTATAAAGGTAATTGTAAGAATAAATATGAGTACAAGATAATATTGTGAGTTTTTATAAAAGTGAATTTTAAAAGGATATACAAATAACATTTAGTTTTTTTGCAATGCCATAACCACTTCCTACATGTCATCTTAACATCTCTTTGAAGAAAGCATTTTTCTCATTCAACAGATTCAGTGTACTATATTATTTGATGCTGGAGCCAAGAAAGAATGCAGTACAGGCATTTTCCAAAGTGAAGTATGTCGTTTAGTTTGCCTAGATTTCTTTTGCCTTTCTCACTATTTCAGTCAGCCATAGTTTCCATCCCTTTCCCAGAACACTCATCCCACCTACTTTCTACATGTAAAAATGCAGAGGGCTGAGAGTGCTAAATTGTTGTCACATAAAAAGAGCATTTGCTTGTAAGTAGGGGACACAAAATGAAGGATGTCAAAAGAGAAGACTTGGATCAACCACTTCCAGGAGAACAACTTTAAGAAAAAGGACAAAGAAGATTTACAGAAAATTTCATGGAGTTTTGTCATGGGGTGTGTGATGTCAGCCCTATTCCCCAGCTCCTTACAGAGGTTCCAAAGCAGCTATAATATGGTAGCTTGATTTATTTTATTTTGCATCATAAAGCAATTATGTCTGGAAAAGCTTGGACTGTGTTTTAGTATTACACCCTTCCTCATGTTATCAGTGAAATGTATTGTGTCCCTAAATCTTACAGAATTTGAAATAAAAACACATCTTTCCAATTTATTTTTTCTTTTAAGTGTGATACAGTACTGTGGTTATGCTTTCAAAAAATCCCTATCTTTCAGAGAAATGTACTGAAAAAGTTGCAAATGACACACTTTTGGTATTTGCTTCAGTGTAATTTGAGGGTGGGGTAGGCGAGTATGTAGGTGAAATGAGATTGGCTCTAATCGATAATTGTCGAAGCTGTGTGCTGGATGTTTGAGAATTCATTATACTATTCTCTATACTTTTGTATATGTTTGAAAATTTCCATAATAAAAATTGAACAAAAGTATTCTTCAGTGTTTATTTGTAAGCCACTTTTCTTCCTAGGATTTAAGTATGAAAGACTGGTGAGGAGATGAACTCACAGCTCAAAAAGACATACTTGTTCCTTCTCTCCAAAACCTAGCTTTTGTTCCTGAGCTCAACCTGTTGGCAGACTGCCCCTCCCTTAGTGTAAATTTTTCCTTAGAAGCCCTCCTGTCCACTACATATGCAAAAATATGGCCCTACCAGCATGTCATACATGGCAGCAAACTTCAGACCCTAGTGGTAAGCATCAGTTGAAGCTGCCAATGGCACAACACTCATCACTGTAAAACACACACACACACACACACACGTAGTGGGGATGGAACCTAGGGATATTCTACCTCTGAACTACATTCCCAGCCCTATTTTATCCTTTTGTTTATTTTTTTGTGGTCTTGGGGATGGAACCCAGGGGCATTCTACCCCCAGCCCTATTTTTATTATTTTATTTGGAAACAATCTCACTAAGTTTTAGAGGGCCTCACTAAGTAGCTGAGGCTGGCCGCAAATCTGTGATCCTCCTGTCTCGGCCTCTCAAGTACTGGGATTACAAGTGTATGCCACCACACCCAGCTAATTTTATTTTTGAAACAGGGTCTTGTTAAATTGTGGAGGGCCTCACTACGTTGCTGAGGCTGGCCTCCAACCTGTGATCCTCCTGTCTCCGTCTCCCAATTACTGGGATTACAAGTGTATGCCACCACACCCAGCTAATTTATCTATTTTTAAAAGGCACTGATTTTTTTTTCTGTTGACAAATTGATCCATCTTCAGAAAGTTTAGAAAATTCAGAGCTGGGCGTGGTGGCGCACACTTGTAATCCCAGCATTCGGGAGGCTGAGACCGGAGGGTCCGGGTTCGTGGCCAGTCTCAGCTACCTAGTGAGGTACTCCGCAACTTAGTGAGACTTGGTTTCAAAATAAAGAATAAAAAAATAGGGCTGGGGGTATAGCTCGGAGGTAGAATGCCCCTGAGTTCAATCCCCAGTACCACACACGCAAAAAAAAGTTTAGAAAATTCAAAAAAATAAAAGAATAAAAAAATCGCTCATGATCCCTCTACCCAGAGATAAGATACAATTACACCCACACATAATTTATATATACACACATATGTATATGTATAATATGTACACATTTGGTCTTTTTTCTTTGCAAACAAATATATGTAACTAAAACTACAGCGGCATAAATGAACACCATCTACCAGTATATTTCCAAAAAATCCACAACCCTTTTATTGTTAACATACCACACAGGGCACCTTACTATTTCTTAGAACTTTTTAGGCTAATCCTCAGGGCCATATGGAATTTGTACTGCTTCCACCTGCACAAATGCTGAAAGCATAACAGAAAACATGGGGTTCAAGTCTAGACCAAGCTCTGTTAACCAAGTTCTGGTACAAGGTGGAATAGGTATATTTTGTTTTGCTTTTGCTTCCTAATACCCACACAGACTTTCTACTCACCAAGTACTGGGGGCAGGGGGAGGGTGAAGCATCAATTCAAAGAGGGAACTTTCTTAAGAGATCACACAATTGCCTACTATTACCTTATATGTTTATAGACCATTCCCATTTTCTCTGAATCAGCAAACTACCACATCACTGCCTCTCTGGGGCTTCTGACTTTCCTTTGGTTGCTATTCCTCTGGGCAGTATCTTCCAATGGCTAAATAAGGACAGCACCCCTCTGCACTCAGGGAAGGACACCCTCCTCTCCCCCTTATACCTTTCTTTAATGTGGTGCTAGAGATCAAACCCAGGGCCTCCTCCCTCCCTGATCCATTTTTACCCCCATAATGTGCCCTCACCCTTCTCTGATTTCCCACAGTACATGAAAGACCAGGCCACAACTTTTACTTTTAATGAGATTTTACTGAAGACAACCAGTTATGTGAGGGAAATGTAATACAAAGAACACAATTTACAACTACTACCCAGTATACATTGTAAGTATCAGATCCTTTTTAGGTTCTATCACTAGATTTTCCCACAATACAGGTTTACCCCAAGTGGCTTAAGGAAGTCCCTCCACTTCCCTCATACCCATCACTACCCAAAACTGTCTGCAGTTTCAAATCATAGACACAGTGATTCGAATGTCTGTGAAGAGGGGAAAGCTGCTACCTGGACTCCATCTCCACAAAGCAATCGAGAGGTCTCCAATTTATATTCCCAGAATCAAAGACATAAACATGAACTAAAGGGCTAAAATGAGTGGGCTGGAGATGGAAATCAAGTTTTATTTTACTCCAGATTTCATGCTCTTTGGGTGAAGGTGAAGAACAATAAGATTGACAGTATCTTATAGTAAACTCTGTGCTCCCCCTCTTTCTGGGATGGTAAACATTGAGAACTAGAAAGCCCATTTATGGCCTAAGAAGTCCGATTAAATACCATGTCCTAGCCAGGAGTGGTGGGGCATGCTTGTAATCCCAGCACTTGGGAGGCTGAGACCGGAGGATCCGGGTTCGCGGCCAGCCTCAGCTACCTAGTGAGGCACTCCGCAACTTAGTGAGACCCTGTTTCAAAATAAAGAATAAAAAATAGGGCTGGGGGTATAGCTTGGAGGTAGAATGCCCCTGAGTTCAATACCCAGTACCACACACACACACACACACACACACAAAAAAAAAAAAAAAAAAAAAAAAAAAAAAAAAAAAAAAAAAAAAAAAAAAAAAAAAAAAAAAAAAAAAAAAAAAAAAAACATGTCCTGGGTAATTCTTCACAGCAATGTGAAGAAGCTTGAAAGTACCTCTGGGAGTTTAGAATTCTTTGGGATCAATGCTGAGGGGATTGAGGGCTCAGGACAGGGTTGGTAACAATTTTCTCTTTTATCTACTCGGTACAACTCAAATCTCATGTCTTGGGTGTTAAAAAGAAGATATAAAATAGACTGCAAAATTGTTCCTAACAGGTGGTTCTAGCAACGGCATTATGCTCCCTAGTGGACATTTTGGGAATTCTCACTCCTGAAGTATTCTTTAAAATTTTTAATTAACATAACATTAATGGCGTACACTATGATTTTTTTGTGGTACTAGGGATTGAACCCATAGGCATTGTACCTCTGAGCTACATCCTCAGCCCTACTTTATTTCTTGTTTTGGAAACAGGGTCTCGCTAAGTTGCTGAGGCTAGCCTCTAACTTTCAATCCTATAATCGCAGGTATTGCGATTATAGGTGTGTGTCGTCATGCCTGGATCCACTATGATATTTTAACCCATGGATTCAATGTGTACTCATCAAATCAAGGTAATTAGCATTTCACTCTCATTTCATATAAATCATTCAATCTCAAAGTCAGATAGGGGTAGGTAAGGAAGATTTCATTATTCCCAATTCGAATGATAAAATTGAGGCTCTTCAGGGATAAGTGAAATGGTTTAGGTCACACTTTCCATATAGGACAGAGCTGGGATTATATACCAGGGAAGAGCATCTCTCATGTTTCAATCAATAAAATTTTAACTTTAAGCTATTTTTTCATCAAGCTTTAACCTGCGGTGTAAATAGGAAGGCATTTACATATACCTAATGCCTCCATCCTTACAACAAACATCACCTATGATAAAGCTAGTCAGAACTTTAGGTCAAGAATTCTGCCACCTCACAGCCAGGTGTGGCAGCACACACCTGTGATCCCAGTACTTAGGAGGCTGAGACAGGAGGATTGCGGGTTTGAGGAAAGCCTCAGCAAGTAGTGAGACTCTCCATCAACCTAGTGAGACCCTGTATCAAAATAAAAAGGGTTGAGGTTGTAACTCTGTGGTAGAATTCCCCTGGATTCAATCCCCAGTACCACATACACATAAAAGAATTCTGCCACCTCTAGAGCTATATGGGTTGAGCAAATCAGATATGGTCCCTGTTTTTGTGGAGCTCTCAGTGCATTGGGAAGACATAATAGAATAAGAAATCTCAACAAGATACACTAAGCTTGTTTATGGTATTGAGGACTCATTCAGTCCTGACAACTCATAGCAGGGGAAACTTAGTTTGATGGGGGAGGGGTTCTCAGAGGAAATTCCATGTAGTAGGGTACTTGAGGAATGGATATGACAGCCAGGAGAAGTAGCAAAAGGCTGTTTCCAAGGAAGAACAGGTATGAGGTTTTGGGAGCCAGATAAAATGTGGTGTGTTTAGGAACAATTTTTTTCATTATGTCTGGCACATAGTCTACAGGTATAAAGAAGACAGGATCCTCTAGAAAGTAAACTAATGAGGGTAAGAAAAGGCTAGTTATAGAGGGTCTGATGTGAGTTGCTCAGGACTTTGAGAAAAGAAGACATGATATATCAATTTGAAGATTGGAAAATTTGGGGGAAGGGGACTCTGAGGAAGCTGTGCTAATTTTCCAGGTGAGAAATGATGGCGACTCAAACTAGAGTATGGACCAAAATGATACAAGTGGACATATTGAAGACATTTGTAGGGTTAGAAGGCCATGAGTTGATTAATTGGATGTGGAAGGTGAGAGAGACATGGATATAGTTCATATATTTGAAGATATCTGGCTGAAACAACTGAGTGGATGATGCCATTTTCCTAGATGGACTCTATTAGAGGAAAATGTCAATCATACAGGCCTTGAGAGAAGATAAGATTAGATTCATAAATGATAGTTTCTGGTACCCAAAGGACACTAAATTGGAGATGTCCAAAAGTCCAGAGACACAGACATGCAGACTAGAAATCATCATCAGGGCATACAGCTAATGAAGAAGCATTTGTTTAAGAAAACATACTAAATCTTGGCAAAAATAGAATTTATGGCATTTGAGTTATAATTCATTCCATTTCCCCCAGCTTCAATGTGACATGGTTTACTCCAGACCTCTACTACATGTGGATGTGCCCAAAGATGGAGGCTCTTATTACCTTAGTTTCTAGTCCATGGTTTCCCCTGAGGAGGAGAAGGCCACCAGTGTCTCCCATCTTTCCACAGCTCCATGTTGCAGAAGTGCTACTGCAGGCACGTCTTGGCTAGAGGACCAGCTCCCAGTTAATGGGCTGAAAGCTCTGCCTCAGGTGTGATAGAACAAAATTGTGAGATCCCAATCTTCTGAGCTCCAGCAGACTTTTAGGGTACAATTTCTACATGGAAATGGGTAAGCTGAAATGACTAGGGGCTACCACCTGCTCTTAGCACCCACTAGTAGAATAGGGCATTACTATGTGAGAAGTGTCTAAAGTGGAAAAGCAGTCCATGCAAGGGCTAAGCATAGCAGCTCTGCCTAAAGTGGCTTAATTTATTTGGAATAAAATCTTGATAGCTTTATGCCTATGGCTTCATTTTAAATGATGGGTGTCATAGTAGTAAGAGCCTGGTGGCTCTATACTACTAGGAGTAACAAGGGAACAATAATATAACTAGACAGACAAACATCTAAAGACTACTACCAACAACAAAATATACATTTCTCAAGTACATGACATTTTCTCCCAAATAGGCCATATACTTGGCTATAAACATACTTCAATAGATTTTAAAATATTGAGATCAAACAAATTATGTTCTCTGAACAAAATGGAATTAAATTGGAAATCAACAACAGAAAGGAATGTGGGAAATTCACAAATATGCAGAAATTAAACAACACATTCCTAAATAACCAATGGGCCAAAGAAGAAATTAGAAAATACTTCAAGTTGAATGTAAAAAAAAAAAAAAGCATACACACACAAATTTGAGGTGCAGCTGAAGTTGTACTTACTGGGTAATTGAAAGTTATAAATCCTTACAAAAGAAGAGCAAATAAAACACAAAACAAGCAAAAGGAATGTAATATTAAGGATTGGAATAAAAATAAATGAAATAGAGAATGGAAAAACAATAGAGAAGGGAGCTAGGGATCTAGCTCAGTGATAGAGTATTTGCCTAGCATGCACAAGGTCCCAGGTTCAATTCACAGCAACATACACATGTGCGCATGTACACAACCAATAATCTGGATTGCATTCAGATTACTAAACACACAAGTCAATAATAAAAAGGCAAACAATGCCATTCAAATAGGCAAAGTATTTGGATAGACTTTTCTTCAAAGGAATAGGTAAGTGGACAATATGTACATGAAAAGCTGCTCAACTAATAATAAAAGACTATTAGATATTGGGGAAATGTAAATCAAAACCATGATAAGAAATCACTTCTCACCCACCACAATGACTATAAACCAAAACTAAAAATAACAAGCCTTAGTGCAGATGTGGAGAATTGGAGTTTTCATACATTACTGATGGGAATATAAGAAAGGTATCACTACCACTTTGGAGAATAGTTTGGCAGTCCTTTAATATGTAAAACAGAATTACCATATGACCCATCAATTCCACTGCTAGGTATTATCCCAGAGAGATGAAAACATATTCCATAAAAAACTTGTATATGAATATTCATAGCAACATTTTTCACTATAACAAAAAGGAAACAATTCCAAAGTCCATAAACAATGAATATACAGTAGCCCCCACCGCTTTTCCTCTAGGAAAATCTCCAGATGAAGCCTGAACCTGCAGATAGCACCAAACCCTATATACACTATAATTTTTCCTATACATATAAATCCATATTAAAGTTTAATTTATAAATTAGGTACAGTAGGAGATTAACAACAAGAAATGAAGTAGAATGATTATAACAGTAAACGGTAGTAAAAGTTATTTAGAACTTATGAATTCTTTATTTCTGGGACATTCTTTTAAATAGTTTTGTATAGTAAGTGACATGGTGGAAACTTCAGGTAAGTAGGAAGGATCCTATAAAAAACAATGTACTCTAGCCACACAATAGGATATTATTCAGCAATAAAAAGGAATGAAGCATTTATATATGCTTTGTCATTGGCAAACCTTGAAAACATGTTAAATGAAGAAAGCCAGATATATCACATATGTAATATTTAATGTATATGTAATATCTAAATATGGGCAAATCTATTGAGTGGGAAAGTTAGATTGATGGTTGGTTGCATATGAGTAAGGGAAAGGGAAATGGGGATTGACCTCTAATGAATACAAGGTTTTTTGAGGGATGACAAACATGTTCTAAGATGATGTTGGTGGCCATACAATTCTGGAACTAGCAACCACTGAATTGTATAATTTAAACGGGTAACATTTATCATATATCTTACTTACTTTATTTGAAATTTTGGTTTTTATTAATATGTATTAATTGTGCATATTATTGTGGTTCGGTAGTATATCATGAATATGGTGTGCACTAATCAAATCAAGTCTCCCTCTCTCCACCACACACAAAACCTTCCCAATCTTTAGTAAATCACTATTCTACTTTCAGGTCAACTTTTTTTAGCTTCCAAATACAAGAAAGAACATGAACTACTTAAAGCTATTAACAAAAAAGTTTTCTGGGATAAGCAGAGGGAGAAGGGCATACAAAAGTGCCATCAAAATAAGGAGCCTGGCATAGTGGTGCAAGTTTGTAATCCCAGTACTTGGGAGGCTGAGACAGGAGGATCACAGGTCTACAGCCAGCCCCAGCAACTTAGCAATGCCCTCTGCAACTTAGTGAGACTCTGTTTCAAAATTTAAAAAAAGAAAATAGGACTGGGAGTATTGCTCAGAGGTAGAATGCCCCTGAGTTCTACCTCCAGTACCAAAAAGGAGAATGAATGAATGAATGAATGAACAAATGAATGAATGAATGAGTAAACAAACAAGCATCCAGGCAAACAAAGTGGTGCACATCTGTAATCCTAGTACTTAGGATACGATAGGAGGATTGTAAGTTCTAGGCCAGCAACACAGGGTAATCTAGTAAGACCCTGTTTCAAAATAATAGGTAATACTAAAAAAAAAAAAAGAGCAGTCATCAAAATAATGAGAAAGCAACAGAATTGAGGATAGACAACATTTTAAGGGGTGGGGGAGTTGTGAAGAACATAGAGTGTTAGAGCGGTGGTGACATACAGGAAAAGATAAATTAACAAGAACTATCAATAGAGTAGCAGGGTGGTGAGGCAGATGGTGGTGGGCTGGGGAATGTGTAGGAGCTAAATATCTGGATTCAATGATTCTAAATAATTCATTCAAAAAGTTTGCCTGTGAGCTGGGTGCGGTATTGCATGCATGTAACCCCAGAATTTGGCAAGCTGATCCCAGGTTCAAGGATAGTCTGAACAATTAGCAAGGCCCTCAGCAACCTAGTGAGACCCTGTTTCAAAATAAAAATATAAAAGGGCTGGGGGTGTAGGTTGGAGTTTGAATGCCCCTGGTTTCAATCCCTAGTACCATACACACACACACAAAAGTTTGACTATGAAGGAGAGGAGAGAAATAGGATAGTAGCCCAAGGGTGACATCAGATTGAAGGAGAGTTTTAATGTGTTTAAGGTGTCAGAGACTTGGAAAACTATTTCTTGGTGTGGAGGAACCAGCACACAGGAAAAGCCTGAAGACACAGGAAGACATGGTAATCAATGGAACAAGAGCCTGAGTAGGCTGAAGGACTTGGGATGTGAAACCAGTGAAGGAATTTGTCTTAGACAGGAAGAAGGCTACCACATCTATTGCACCAGGATGGAAGGAGAAAAGACTGGATTCCAGTGTAAGGAAGGTCATAGGCTGCTGGGTACAGTGGCACATGCCTGTAATCCCAGTACTTGGGAGGCTGATATGGGAAGATTGCAGGTTTGAGGCCAGCCTCAGCAATTTATCAAGACCCTCAGCAACTGTTTCAAAATAAAACATAAAATAGGATTGGGGGTATAGGTAAGAGGCAGAACGCCCTTGGGTTCAATTCCCAGTATTGTGTACACACACACACACACACACACACACACACACACACAGGTTATAGGTTTCTGTTACGAAACTAAGGTGTATTATACTTTATTCATTTCCCTTGAACAGATGTCAGAGTTATCCACTGAGTATGAGGTAAGAAAGTGTGAGGAAGATAAGGGGTTAAGAGAAAGGGGAGCAGCCAGTGTACAGTGGAGAATGTGCACACCTGTAATCCCAGTATTCACTTGGGAGGCTGAGACAGAAATATCACAGGTTTGAGACCAGCCTCAGAACCTTAGCGAAGTCTTCCTCAATTTAGGGAGACCCTATTTCAAAATAAAGAATAAAAATAGGGCTGAGTGTATAGCTCAGAGGTAGACTGCCCATGAATGAAAATCCTCAGTAAAAAAAATTAAAATTAAAAATTAAAAAGTAATATAGTGATTACAAAGGAAGGACTGGGAAGAAGCTGGGTGTGGTGATGCATGCATGTAATCCCAGTACTTGGGAGGAGGCTGAGACAGGGAGATCACAGGTTTGAGACAAGCCTCAGCAAATTATCGAGACCTTGTTTCCAAATAAAAACTAAAAAGGGCTGGGAGTGTAACTCTGAGGTAGAGCATCGGTGGGTTCAATCCCTAGAATCACAAAAAGAGAAAGAGATAAAGAGAGAGTTAAGGGAGCAGTCTGGATACAGTTCTGTGAGAACAGGAAAGAGCTGACTGATTTCTAGGCAGATTTCAGACAGATTTCTAGGCAGCAGTGGGGGAGCTAAGTGAGGCTGGAAAACATTGGTGTGGTAACAAGTGGTCACAGACCCATAAAATCTCTATTTAGTATGACCTTGTTTTTTCACAGTCAAATGACAAACTAAACAAAACTCTTCTGCTTCCCATCCAAAAGCAAAACCTCTATTTGAATATATATTTATCCCTTATTTGGATTTTGTGCTTTGTTTACGTCAGGAAGCTCAAAATCCGCATATTCAAACTCTGTTTCCTGCCTAGTCCTAAGAGCACCTTGCCAAAAGATGGGGCATGCATGTGCCTGATGCCAAAGGACAATGATATGGAGAGAAATGTCAAGGGATGGAAGGGGACATTCTTAAGGAAAGAAGAATAAACTTGGTACTCTCAGGGCTTTATTTATCCTCAGCATGGGGACCACATCCTCAGCAGGACAACACATGGGATTGGGGCTCTGAATCTGCTGATGAGCTCCTCTGGCCCCAGAAAATTGACCCTTGTTGAAAGTCACACTTGGAAGATCAGATCTCTACAGATTAAGGTCCTGAGTAAGCTACCTACCACCTGTGCTGAAGTCACAGTCCTATGGATGAGTCTGACAATTTTTCAAGGAACTGTAGAACTCCACTGCAAAATTTTATTTGGAAGTTAAAGATGATTCTAAGCCATCAAGACATACCATGTCTTATTTCTTAAAACATCAGGATTTGGGGAGAGACTGTAGTGGCATAATGACAACTCCTATTTATTATATTCATATCCAGTGACATTTGCAATGAACTTTGAATTATGTATTTTTAAAATATTTAGCAAACATTTATCAGTCACTCTATTCCAGGCACTCTTCTATACTATTTAACATAGTAAGTCATTGAGTTTTCATAAGAACCCTGTGAGGTTGGCATTATTCATTTAATATGCCCTTTTATAGATGAGAACATTGGGAAGTTAAAATTTGCTCAATCTTTTTCAGTAAGCAAAGGGTAAGCACCAAGCTTCAAACCCTGACATTCCTCCAACTCCAGAATTTGTATTCTTAACTACTGTGCTAAAGACTGGCCTTGAACCTGCGATCCTCTGTCTCAGCCTCCCAAGTACTGGGATTACTGTAGTGTAATACTGCGCTCATCTTTTATGGTACTAGGGATTGAACCCAGGAGCATTCTACAACTGAGCCACACCCACAGTCCTATTATATTTTTTATTTTGAAACAGTCTTCCTATCTGCCAGCCTTGAACCTATAATCTTTCTATCTCAACCTCTCAAGAACTGTGATTACTCGTAATTTTTCTTTGAGAAAGATTTGAGACAGATTGTTTGGATTGGATTTTGAGGAGCTATTACCTTAAAATTACTTTTAAGCAGTGTTCAAATGGGACAAAAACTCATTAATACTCAAGGCTGACATCTTTCTATGTCGCCCAGATGAGTCTTGAACTCCTGGGCCCAAGGTATCCTTCTGCCTCAGCTTCCTGAGTAGCTGGGATTACAGGCATGTGCCACTATGCCCAGCTGTAATGTTTTTAATTTCATAAATAATGTTGGGCAAAATGAAATCTTCAACATACAAACAATGTCACAAAACTCATGTACAACAGAGCCAGGATTTGAGCTGGGTTCGGTCATCCAGTCTCACTTCCTGTCAAGTACAGGGCATTAGACATTATGATTTCTTCATCTGCAGGTAAGCTTGCCACTTTGCAAAGCCTCCCTTCCCTAAGTCTGTCTCTCTTCCTCTGTTCCTTGTCTTAGTGAATGACAATGCCATATTCTCAATAACTTAAGCTTGATATCCCACCATATCATACTCTATTGCCATATATTCCTTTTAACTTCAAAATGAAATTCTACTGAGAATCCTACAGTTTTTCAAGTACCTGTCTGACTGGACTTAATAAATTATGACTGAGACAGAGAAGGTAGCATGGTTCCTTGTTTGTGTGTAGTACTGGGGCATTTTATCTCTGAGCTACACCCCAACCCTTTTATATTTTTTTTTATTTTGGAACAGGGTCTCAATAAGTTGTTGAGCGTCTTGCTAAATTTCTGAGACTGGCCACAAACCTGTGATTCTCCTGTCTCAGCCCCACACTCAGGTTAGCATAGCTCTTTGTATATGGGGAGGATCCAGTAGACAGGGAAAGTACAAAGACATAGGAATATATGGTAAATAATGAAGCAAGAGCCTGAAACAATGAAAAGAACTGGACGAAACCATCCTACATGTGTAACTGCACTGTACTCAGTGTAAACTTCTACTGTAAACTGTATATTCTATTGAAATCCTTGTAGTTTTTTGTTCCCAGGTTGTTTCCCTACTATAGCATGAATTCCTTGAGAGCAAGGACCCTGTTTTATCTATTTGAATCTTAAATGCCTAGCGCAGTGTTAGGCATCATGTATTATGACTTCTGAATAGATTAAGACTGCATCAACACATTGGCAAAATAAAATATATTGAATACTCACACAACTGTGTTGCAGAAATTGGGCTTGAAAACTGTCTTTGTTTTTTGAAAAATGCTTTTTGTGATTCATAGTGTACCAAAATGTTCCCAGGGAGTATATAACCCATATATAGCCCTTCATGGTTCACAAAAGATTTCTATAAATATTCTTATGATCCCCTTACACTATCTCTGAGAAGGAGTTGCTATATTCAATATTTTATAGAAGGGGAAACTAAGAATTAGAAAGATTAAACAACTTTTCTACAAACAAAAGTCATAAAGGATCAAAAATGTACCATTCAATGGTACACACACACACACACACACACTTGATTATCACATTGTCTCTCACTATGGCCAGTACATAAAGTAGAGGTTAAAAAAAAGAGAAGACAGGAGCTTAGTTTTAATTATTTTTCTATTTTACTGACTACTTTTGTATTTTGTCCTGACTACATTCACAGATATCTAATTAAGCACCTATTGAATTTTCTGTATGTTTTAACATGTGTCTGTCATACATATCTGACTAAAATACCTTAAGGAAAAGAACTAGGCTTCATTGCTCTTTGTAAATCCAGCACCTGAGTCATGCCAGGCATTACTGAATTTTTATTTTATTCTTAAGCCTATTTTGATAAAATTTAGGAGCTAGGCATGGTGGCACATGCCTGTAATACTAGTACTTAGGAGGCTGAGCCATGAGGATTTCCGGTTTGAGACCAGCCTCAGCAACGAAGCCCTCAGTAACTTAGTGAGAACCTGTTTCCAAGTAAAATATATAAAAAAAATAAGGCTTGGAGTATAGCTCAGAGGTAGAACATCCCTGGGTTCAATCTCCAGTACAACAAAAAATTTAGAATTTACATGAGGTTGCAAAAGTAGTTCAGAGGGTAGATTTCTGTAATGGCAGTGTGAGGAGCCTTAGCAAACCCTTTGCCCCAGAGAAACAGCTATTAAACTGAATGAAATCTTTGGCGATTGATCAAAAGAGCTTATATTAATTGGGATCATTTTATTCAACAAAATCTACTGAAATTCGGTAGGAACAGCGGAAAACTCTGTCATTTGAGATAGAATCTGCACCTGTCCCTTCCCCCAGCTCCATGTTGCTGAAGAGTTATTCTAGCAGATTCAGCAGCTGAGCAGCAGAAGCCGAGTGGCAGGTCCCATCTCCTCTGCAACATGGATGTCGCAGAAAAGCTCTTCTATTTGGCTCAGCAGTCCGGTGGCAGTTCCCATTTCCCCAGGCACCTGTGTTCAGAAAACATGATTACAAACAAAATCTCCTGCCAACCCAGAAAACCTCTCCACAAAAGTAGAAGAGAAAAAAAATCCAATCTTATTATTGAATAAGTATCAGACCAGAATGCAATGTGCATCAAAGGCACTCTGCTAAAGAGATTGCAAACAGAAAGAAAACTCGCCTTTTCATACGCCAGACAGACACAACCCATTACATAGGTGTTCTCAAGATAAACAAGGACTAATACTCAGGTAAGAGGACTTGGCACTATTTTTTTTTTTTTTTTGCGGTACCGAGGATTGAACTCAGGGGCATCCTACCTCTGAGCTACACCTCCAGCCCTATTTTTTTATTCTTTATTTTGAAACCGGGTCTCACTAAGTTGCGGAGTGCCTCACTAGGTAGCTGAGGCTGGCAGCGAACCCAGATCCTCCGGTCTCAGCCTCCCGAATGCTGTGATTACAAGCGTGCGCCACCACGCCCAGCGGCACTATTTTTATACACATAGTTCACCATAAATTCATTTGGTAATGGGGGTGGCTACTTGCCATTGCTATTGCCTTTATCCAGGGGAATCATAAAATGTCATATTTCTATGACAGGTAGTTACTACTTGGAACCATATACCTAAATTAAACTCCCAAGGAGATGGTGCTCCCTTGATGTTTACCTTTCTTTGTTCTTAGAATTCTATTGGCACAATGAAATAAATGTAATGATATTCAAAGTGATACATTCGTATATGCATACAACATCTCTTGACCTTTCAAAGAGATAGCACTCGGGTCCTTGAGAAAGACAGCCATGGGTTGCAAAGGTGGTAGGTTTATTTTGCTTCATCAGAAGACTAAATTAAAATGCAATCAGTTATAGATAAAGTTGGTTTTTCTTCGCAACTTATGAACCAAAGCAACCTCCACTCTATAAACTAGAATGAGACTTTCCACTGGGTCATGGCTGAACAGTGGGGTTTGTAAAGTGGGCACAAGGAAATGATAGGAAAACAGCTAATTCGTTCACATTAGGTTACTTTATGTTACTTTTTTAAAAACTTAAAACAAATTGGACTTCCTTTTTATCTGACTCAGGTGGACTGGAGTCTTCTGTTTACATGAGAGGAAAAAAAGGTCTGTTTTGAGATCTGTTTTTGAGAGTTTCAATGAGGCATTTAGCATGAATGACCTTATTTTGGTTTGGGTTTATCTGTTGGGGCCTACGGCAGGATCCTAATCCAAGACAACGGTATCCTACAAATTTTTAAAATTTATTAACCCATTAATTGCACAAATTAATGGGTTTCACTGTGATATTTGTATACATGTATATATTGTGCCTTGATCATGTCCATCTTCCCTTCTAATCTTCTACTGCCCCCCTTCTCTTCCCCATTCCCCAGTCTCCTTCCCCTTTTCTTTCTTTTTTTTTTCAGTACTGGGGATTGAACTCAGGGGCATTCTGCCTCTGAGCTATATCCCCAGCCCTATTTTTTATTCTTTATTTTGAAACAGGGTCTCACTAAGTTGCGGAGTGCCTCACTAAGTAGCTGAGATTGACCTCGAACCTGGATCCTCTGGTCTCAGCCTCCCAAGTACCGAGATTACAAGCATGCGCCACCACGCCCGGCTTCCTTCCCCTTTTCTTAAAGTCCCTCTTCTACTTTCAAATTGTCTTTTTCTTTATTGTTTTTCTTAGTTTCTACATGTGATGCTTGTCTTTCTGTGTATGGCTTATTTCACTTAACATGATATCCTCCAGTTCTACAAATGACAAGATTTCATTCTTCTTTATGGCTGAATGATACTCCATTTTGTTGTGTGTATACCATATTTCTTTATCCACTCATTTGTTCTATGGTACCTGAGCTGATTATATATTTTACCCATTGTGAATAGTGCAGGAATAAACATGACTAAGCAGATATTTCTATTGTATGTTGACTTTAAACAGCCTTAAAAAAGATTTACATATAGCTCAAAGGAGCAGAGAAAGAATTCACAATTTAAAGGTGTCTAAAGTATATGCTCTGAGAAAAGGGATTGAGGGAGTCTCTTTCCATTTATGGGTCATGAAATATTTATTTTTTCCCTTTTTGGATCTGAATTTAACTTTATACCTGTTGTGGAAAATCTAATCTGGCCAAATGGAGGGAACCAGGTAGCACCGCCAGCCCACACACTCACCTACAGCTTCTGCTCCATAATGAAAAGTTTCTGCCAAGGGAGAGGAGGACAAGCCAAGAAGTACCCCAGTTCCTTGGCTCTGCCTGAGAGGGCTAACATTATTTGGATCAGGGTATGGAAGAATTTCAGGCCTTGGGCACTTTCTAAAACAATAGAACAATCAGCTAACAATTAATTATAGAGGTAGATCAGCCTGAAATCTAAAATGGAGTTCAGTGAAAGATAGCCAAAAAATAAATCATAAAAGAGTTCTTGTCTAAGTTAGCACATCCCCAGGAATGAACAGGATGAGAACATTTTTTTTTTTTTCTTTTTAGGATGAGAATTTCTGAGCTAAGACCTATAATCTTCTGGCTGATTAAGGGGATGATTTACAAACTGTGAAGGCAGTCTCCAAGCCACACACTGATCTACCAGAAAGCCAGAAATTTTGTTGGCTTAGGGATCTTAAGCATAAACCTCTGGCCAATCAGTAGCTGACCATTAAGCTATACTGATCCAGGAACAACGCCCTGCTTAGCAAGGCTTAAATAGGGAAAAAAAAAAAAAAAGGAAAGAAACAACAAAACAAAGCTCTTTCCCTTTGCCTTGTTCCACCCCTGAAAACAAGATGGGTCATGAGCAATTCTACTGAAGCCACCTATAATATCCAGCCTGGGTTCTTGCTCTTACTGCATCTGCTCAAACCAGAATAGCTTGATTCAGAAACATGGTCTCACCATGTGCCACCAACCTTAGTATGTACACAGGATCTTGGCTTCCTTAGGTGGGATTCAATGATGTTCTTTGAATGGATTTTCTAAGACATCCACCCAGTGAAAGATACCATGTTAGTTCTTGGTACATAAACTTAAAATGTGAAAATCCTTAAAAGAAGAAACAAGAAAAACATTCTGAGCAAAGGACATAAGACATGCACTGTGCGAAAGAAATTAGTCTAGCCAAGTCACTATACAAATAAGCAAACAAAACAATAATAACAAATAGCTCTAGAGGGGGATCGGTATTAACAGTTCAAATAATGCTCTGTCCATAAATGAAGGTATCACTACCAATCTCACTAACATGTACAGGGAAGAGGGATGAGGTGGCATCAGGAGGGAAACACATCAAGTGCTGTGTGCATGTATGTTTATATCACTTTGAACCTCACTATGATGTATAATTTATAATGCACCAATAAAAGTGTATTTTATAAGAGTTGTTACAATATATTATATAAAATGTCCAATTTTCAACTAAAATTTTTTCAAGAGATATGCAGTGAAACAGGAAATGTATGACTCATACATAGGAAAAAACAGGCACTAGAAGCTGTCTTTGAGGGAGGCAGATGTAACATTAGCAGGCAAAGGCTATAAAATATCTATTATTAATATCTTCAAAGAACTAAAGGGAACTATGTTTAAAGAATTATGGGAAGGTAAGATGACTCATCAAGTGGAAAATGTCAATCAATAAATAGAAGTTATTAAAAAAACTAAAAAATCCTGAGGACTAAGACAGGAGGATCACAGGTTTGAGGCCAGCAGCATGTGATGTCTTAGTGAGACCTTTTTTCAAAATGAAATTGGGCTGTGGGTATAATGCAGAGGTAGAACGTCTCTGGGTTCAATCCCCAGTACCACACACACACACACACACAACCTGGAACCGAAAAGTACAACTGAATGAAAAAAATCACAGGAGTGTTTATTCAACAGTATATCTAAGGAGCAGAAGAAATAATTAGCAACCTTTAATGGCTCACTAAAGATGTCCCTGTAGCCCATGCCTATGAGGTTTGAGAGATGGCTTTGAAGAAGGCAGACGTGATCATGAGCCATAGAATTCCAGTGACCACAGAAGCTGGAAAAGGCAAGGAAGAGTGTCACCTTTAGAACCTCCCAAGGGAGCCTAGCCTGGCTGACACCGTCCTTGATTTAGGCATAGTTAGATGGATGCCCTCTGACTTCCAGAACTGTAAGATAAATAATTGTATGTTTTAAGCCTCTCAGTTTGTGATGATTTGCTGCAGAAGCAGTAAGAAACTAATATATTAGCAGAGCTGCCTCACAAAAATCCTAAGGGAAGTTCTTCAGGCTAAAAGAAAGGGACACCATAGAATAATGTCAATCCACACATAAAAACAAAGAATTCTGGTAATATTATGTGGATCATTATAAAGGCTATATAATTTCTCATTTTTTTTTCTTTTTTTTTGGTACTGGGGATTAAACCCAGGAGCATTCTAACTCTGAGGTACATCCCCAGCCCTACTTTATTTTAATTTTGAAACAGAGTCTTACTAGGTTGACGAGAGTCTCACTACTTCCTGTCACAGCCTCCCAAGTACTGGGATTACAATCGTGCACCACTACTGGGATTACAATTGTGCTCAATCGTGCCCAGCTAATTCCTCATTTCTTAACTGGGATACTTAAAGTATTGCATAAGCTAGGTCTTTGATTCACATCTGTAACCTAAGCAATTTGGGAGGCTGAGGCAGGAGCAAGACCAACATGGGCAACTTAGTGAGACTCTGTTTCAAAATAAAAAACAGAAAGGGCTGGTAGGTGGAGAGAAAATAGGAAAGGAAAGGAACTTTATGATAATACGGAGTGAAATCAGTAGAATAGTAGAAGAGAACTATAGAAGGCAAGAGGGGAGGGGGGAAAGGAAGAAGGAAACAAGACCAAATAATATTATGTCGGTATGTGAAGGCATCACTAACAACTTTGATAGCATGTTTGGGGAGGGGGGGAGCAGGATGGGGTCAGGAGGGAACCCCCCAGACATGTTGTGTGCATAGATGAATGCATCACTTTGAATATCACTATGGTGTATAATCATACCGTACCAATAAAATTCTAAAATTAATAAATAAAATTTCTTTAAAATACAAAAAAGCATGGGGATGTTGCTTAGTGGTAGAGCACCCTGGCAATCCCCAATACCACACACAAAATACTATTGCATAAAATCTACATAATTGTATATTTTACCTATTATATATAGAAATAAATATATAATATTAAAAGTCCAAAGAAAGGGGAGTCAAACAATATTATATTGAAGTAAAGAAATGATACCACATTGGTAACCTGAATCCCCCAGAAGAAATAAAGAATGCCAACCTGGGCATAGTGACACAGGCATCCATAGTCCCAGGTACTTTGGAGGCTGAGGCAACAAGATTATTTGAGCCCAGAATTTCAGGCCACCTAGGCAACATAGCAAGACCTGTCTTTAAAAATAAAAGTACAAAACTTTGAGAAAATAAAGAGTTCCAAAATGGTAAATAAGAAGGTTCATATTAAAATGCTATAATAGCCGGGGTGGTGGCATACACCTGTAATCCCAACACTTTGGGATGCTGAGGCAGAAGGATCAAAAGTTTGAGTCCAGCTTGTGCAACTTAAGAAAGACCCTGTCTCAAAATAAAATTTAAAAGGAAGCTAAGGGTGCAACTCAGTTGGAGAATGCCTCTGGATTCGATCCCCAATTCTTAAAAACAAACAAACAAACAAAGCTATAAGTATACTTTCCTTTTTTGTTATCTTACCTTTTTTAAAAGGCATTCAACAGCCAGGCGTGGTGGCACTCGCTTGTAATACCAGTACCTGGGAGGCTGAGACTGGAGGATCACAGGTTTGAGGCCAGCCTCAGCTACCTAGTGAGGCCCTCCGCAACTTAGTGAGACCCTGTTTCAAAATAAAGAATAAAAAATAAGACTGGGGGTGTAGCTTGGAGGTAGAATGCCCCAGGGTTCAATCCCCAGTTCTGCAAATAAATAAATAAATAAATAAATAAATAAATAAATAAATAAATAAATGGCATTCACTATATAAAACAATAATGGAAACACTATATTGTTGTTCATAACATATATACATGTAATATGTACAATATAACAGAAAAAGAGGGGAGGTAAAGAAGCATTAAATAACTAATATTCTCCTTTTTATGTGGTACTGGGATTGAATACAGGGGCATTCTACCTGTGAGTACACCTCCCTACCCCAGACCTTCTTTTTATTATTTGTTTTTGAAATACGATCTTGATAGGGTTATGACAGTCTCACTACGTTGCTGAGATTGGCCTCAAACCTATGATCCTCTTGTCTCAGCCCTCCAAATACTGGGATTACAGGCATATGCCACCACACCTGGCTCCCCAATAATTTCATGAGTTTAAAAAAATTTTAAAAATGTTATATGTCACCATGCCCTGCTAGATTCTCCTTATTGAAATGAATTAGGTATAACTCTGGAATAGCTTAATATATATGTTGCAAGTCAAAGTAAGAACTAAAAAAATTGCTCAAATAATGCAGTGAGAATCATTAAAAGAATTAAAAAGTTACACTAGAAAATATCTACTTAATAAAAAAGCCAGAAAAGGTGGAACACAGAAACACAAAGAACAATGAGGTATAGAAACCAAAAGCACAAGAATAAGCATAAACCAAAACATATCAATAAAAGCATTAGATGTTTTATTAAACTATCCAAACAAAGAGCAAAGATTGTCTAGATCCAATCCTACCTGTATTGTCTACAAAAGGTATACTTGTATTTTTATTATTTTTGTACGTGTGTGTGTGTGTGTGTGTGTTACTGGGGATTGAATTCAGAGGCATTCTACCTTCAAGCTACATCCCCAGCCCAATTTTATTTCTTATTTGGAAATAGGGTCTCCATAGTTGATGAGTCTCATTACTTGCTGAGGCTGTCCTTAAACCTGTGATCTTCCTGTCTCAGCCTCCCAAGTACTGGAATTACAGGTGTGTACCACCATGCCCGATGGTATACTTGTATTTAAAAATATGAATAGGTTGAAAGTAAAATGATGAAAACTGGTACATTATGCAACTGCAGCCATAAGAGATCTGGAGGTGCTGTTCTAATATTAGGAAAAAGTAGATTTCCGGTAAGAAAAGTTTGCCACAGATAAAAAAGGTGTATTTGATGATGATAAAAATGTCAATGCATCAGGAAAATGTAGCAATTATCAACATAGCCATTTAATAGCAGAGTCCCAAAAATACATGAAGGAAAAAATGCCAAAAGAAAGAGAGAATTCAATAATAACAGTCAAGATTCAATACCATACTTTACTGATGCATAAAATGTCTAAGCAAAAGATCAACAAATATACAGAAAACTTGAAAAATAATATAAACCAACTAGGCCGAATGAGTATCTATAAAACACTTTACCGTACAATAGCTGAACACATATCCTTAAATGAACATGGAACATTCTCCAGCATAGTACATAGTTAAGGTCATAAAATAACACACAATAAATTTAAATGTTATTTTTTTGTACTGGGGATTGAATCCAGAGGTATTCTGCCTCTGAGCTACATCCCCAATCCTTTTTATTTTATTTCTTGTTTTGAAACAGTCTAGGTTCACGGCCAGCCTCAGCTACTTAGTGAGGCACTCTGCAACTTAGGGAGACCCTGTTTCAAAATAAAGAATTGAAAATAGGGCTGGAGGTAGAGCTTGAGGGTAGAATGCCCCTGGGTTCCATCCCCAGTACCGCAAAAAAAAAAAAAAGTATCATAAGGGAACCTATAAACAAGTGTATGTCAACAAATTACATAGCAGATTAAGTGGACAAATTCTTACAAAGACACAAATGATCAATGCTGGTGCAGGAAAAAATAGAAAGTCTGAATAAATAAATGTAGAGATTAAAATTTTCCAAGCCTCCCACAACAAAAACACCAGGTCCAGATGGCTGTAACAGTGAATCCTAATTAACATTTAAACATTTAAATATGAATTAATCCCAATCCTTCACAAAATCTTCCAGAAAGTGAAGAGTAACAATTCAACAAAGGAGCCAAGATAAGTCTTTAGGGTAAGAATAGTATTATCAATGAATGACATAAGAATGACTGCCTATTCACATACAGAAGGATGGATATGGAGCCCTTCTTCAGAGCTTTAGGATCATAGCCCTATTTATAAAAGTTAAAACATAACCTTTGGGAACCTTTTGGAAGAAAACTTGAAATAAATATTCCTGGCCTTTTGTTAGTCATGGATTTTTCAGATGTACAACAAAAGTACATGCAATTGAAAACCAGACCTCATGTAAACTTAAAACTTTTGCTGCAAATGACACCATCAAGAAAGTGAAATTGCCAATCATATATTTGATAAGAGACTTGTCTCTGGAATTGTAAAGAACTCTAAAAGTCAATAATAAGGCACCAGACCAGTTGTAAATAAGCAAGGGATCTGATAGACATTTCTCAAATCAATCTATCTATCTATCTATCTATCTATCTATCTATCTATCTATCTATCTATCTATCTATCTAGTGTGTATATACACAAGCTGGATGTGGTGTCATATGCCTGTAGTCTTAGCTACTCAGGAGTCTGAGCCAGCAGGATCACTTGAGCCCAGGTGTTCCAGACCAGCTTGGGCAACATGTAAGATCCTGTCCCCCTAAACCTGCAAATGGTGAAGAAGTGTATGAAAACATGCTCACCATCATTAATTGTCAGGGAAGTGCAAATTGAACCTCCATTAAGATGCCATCTCACAATCATCAAAATGGTTACAGAAATAATAATGAAAAAGAGAAAAGAAAGTGTGTTGGTGAGGATTTGAAGAAATAAGAATGCTCACACATCGCTGGCAAGAATGTAAAATAGTGCAGTAACTTTGGAATACTGGCAATTCCTCTAAATGTTAAATAGAGTCACCATAGGACTCAGCACCTTCACTCCTAGATATCTATCCAAGAGAAATGAAAACACTTTCCACTCAAACACATATTTAAATGTTCATAGATGCATGATTCATAATAGCCAAACATTCAAACAACTTAAATGCTCATAAATTCAAGTGGTAGATAGATAAAGAAAATGTGCTATATTCTTACAATAGGCCATTGTTCATCAATAAAAACACTAACTACTGATACCTTTTGCAATGAAGATGAAACTTTCACTTATAAAAAGCAAAAGGACAGTAATTAAAGAGCACATACTCCAGCTGGGCGTGGTGGTGCACGCTTGTAATCCCAGCATTCGGGAGGCTGAGACCGGAGGATCCGGGTTCGCAGCCAGCCTCAGCTACCTAGTGAGGCACTCCGCAACTTAGTAAGACTCGGTTTCAAAATAAAGAATAAAAAATAGGGCTGGGGGTATAGCTCGGAGGTAGAATGCCCCTGAGTTCAATCCCCAGTACCGCAAAAAAAAAAAAAAAAAAAAAAAAAGAGCACATACTCCATTACTGAAATTATAAGAAATATCAAGCTGGGCATGGTGGCACACTACTCAGAGAGAACATTTACTGGCCCATCACTTTTCCTTGAGGTGAGCCCCCTTCTCTCTTGCAGTTACCTGTTTGACCCCTGGGACAGGTGAGTTTGAGATTCTTGCTTCTAGACATACCCTGGTTACCCTCTAGCACTAATGCTCTGTGTCATGTGTGTCTTGCTGGAGAGAGACAGAGACAGAGACAGAGAGATAGAGAGAGAGAGAGAAAGAGCAAGGAGGAGGAGGAGGAGGAGGAGGAGGAGGGAGGAAGGAAAAGAAGTATCAATAATATGCAAACCTGTAGAAACAGAAAGTTTCACTACTCAGTCTGGCCTCAAACTTGCAATTCTCCTGACTCAGCCTCCTGAATTGCTGGGATTTTAAGCATATGCTAGGCTTGTACATGCAACATGATAAGTTGTCTGTTCATCTTTTTTGCCTTTTGTCCAATGGTATAATTTGCTTTTTACTGATTAATTTAAAGGGTTACTTATTACGTATTATGAATACTAGTCTCTTGTTAAGATACGCATTTGCAAATATTTTTTCCCCGTCGAAGTTTGTCTTTTCATCCTCTTACTAGGTTCTTTTGTGGAACTTTTATAAAATATTTTAATAAAGTCCAAATATTTTTTCTGCTGTATATCCTAAATACTTTTAGTGTCATGTTTAACATTCTTTCACCTAACCTGAATTCATTAATATTTGATACTATGCTTAACTCTAATAGCTTTATAAGCTTACATTTTACAGTAAAATCTATCATCCATTTCAAATTGATTTTTTCATAGTGTGAAATTTAGATCCAGATGATGGTGATGATGATGATGATGATGATGGTTTGCCTAAGGAAGTACAATTGTTCCAATATCATTTAGTGAAATTTTAATCCCAGTACTTAGGAGGCTGAGACAGGAGGATCACAGGTTTGAAGCCAGCCTTAGCAACTTACTGATACTCTGTTTAAAAAAAAAAAAAACAAAACCAGAAAATCAAAAAGGTGCTGTAAGTGTAGCTCAGAGGTAGAATGCCCCTAGGTTCAATTACCAGCACCACAAAAAAAAGTTTATTCATGTTTATTCATCCTCCATTTAATGATTTTTATAACTCTATCAATAATCATCTGTGCCCATTTATGAGGTCCTATTTCCCATATGAGCAGGTATGTAAAGGAGTAGATATCTTGTATAAAATGAGTGATGTTTATCAGTTTAATATAGATTTTTATAAAAATTATAAAATAGATTATTGTAACTTAAACATGTTTTATGTTATCCCCATTACAACCACAAAGTAAGTACCTACAGAAAACACACAAAAGGAAATGAAAAGAGCCTGGCATGGTGGCACACGCTTGTAATCCCAGCATTCGGGAGGCTGAGACCAGAGGATCCGGGTTCGCGGCCAGCCTCAGCTACCTAGTGAGGTACTCTGCAACTTAGTGAGACTCGGTTTCAAAATAAAGAATAAAAAAATAGGGCTGGGGGTGTAGCTCGGAGGTAAAATGCCCCTGGGTTCAATCCCTAGTGCCACCAAAAAAAAAAATAAATAAATAAAAGAAAAGAAAAGAAAGAAAAAAAAGGAAATGAAAAGGTTAAATTAGCAAGAAGAGAAAGAGGAAAAAATAGCTAGAAGGTGTATAGAAAACAGTTCACAAAATCAGCAATAGCCAGTCCTTCCCTATCAGTAATTATTTTGTCTTCTGAAATTTTTATTGTTGCATTCTATTTCTGCATAGTAGTGAGATTCATAGTGATGCATTCACATATACAAGCAGATTAACCTCTCCAATCAAAAGATATAGATTGGCTGAATGAATTTTAAAAACTAGGATCTATCTATATGTGATTACAAAACACTTTAGATCAGAAATATGTATGTTGACAGTGAAATGATGGGAAAAGACACTGCATACAAATGTTACCCAAGAGAGAGCAGGGGTGACCATACTTACATCAGGCAAAATAGATTTTTCATTATTTAATAAAATCGTCAAGAGAAAAGAAGGATATAATATAATAACAAAAGGGTCAATTTACAAGATAGATATAATAATTATAAATTCATATGTACCTACTTTCAGAACTCCCAAACATATGCAGTGAATACTGACAGAGATGAAGGGAGGAATAACAGCACAGTAATAGGAAACTCTAATGACAACACTTCAATAAGTGGTAGAGTAACCAGAAAGATCAGTTAGAAAACAGAATATAAACAAAACCACAGAGCCATTGGACCTAACAGATGTGTATAGAATTCTCCATCCAACAATAGCAGAATTCATATTCTTTGCAAGTTCACAGAGGATGTTCTCCACAGTAGACATATGTTAGACCACAAAAAAGTCTTTAAAAAATATTGAACAACTACCATGTATTTATGTAATTCTTCTGTAGTTTCTTTTTTTTTGTGGTACTGGGGATTGAACTCAGGGGCATTCTACCTCCAAACTATACCCCCAGTACTATTTTTTATTCTTTATTTTGAAACAGGGTCTCACAAAGTTGCAGAGGGCCTCACTAAGTAGCTGAGGCTGGCCGCGAACCCGGATCCTCAGGTCTCAGCCTCCCAAATGCTGGGATTACAATCATGCGCCACCATGCCTGGCTTCTTCTGTAGTTTCTTGCTATTGATTTCTAATTTCAGCCCATTATGATATGAGAAGTTGCAAAGTATTACTTCAGTTTTTTTAATTTGCTAATACTTGCTTTGTGTCCTGAAATGTGGTCTATTTTGGAGAAGGTAAAGATATAACCTTTACCAAAAAAATGGATGGTGATATGCAGACTCTTGAAATGTCCTGCCTGATAAAAGTGCCTTTGTTTACTTGGGAGACTTCAGCAATATCATAAACTTAACAGTGTGATTTATGATGAGGCCTTTGTGACACATGGAACTCACACTCTACCTCTGGAGGGGTTGGAGTCTAAAAGTTAGCGAGATGGACTATAAATCACATCTACATGATTGGAGCCAATAAAGTTTCTGCACAGAAGTTGCAGGTGAGCTTCCTTAGCTGACAGTACTCTGTGGATATTGGTACATGTCATGCCAGTAAAAACAGTGCTGCTGCTTTGCTGAAAGAAGAAAACTGGAAATTCCATGCATGAAAATTTATTTGACTCCATCCTATATATCTCTTCCTTTAGATAATTTGGACAATTTTGAAATAAATACTTTCACTATAATAAATCATAACCATGTTTGGTTTATAACCATGAGCATAATTGATTCCCCGTGCTCTGTACATCCTACTAGTGAATTACTGAACTTCAGAGATTGTAGTACCTGAATTTCATATTTGTGACAAAAGGAGGATTCTCCAGACCAACTGTGACTCACTGAAACATGATTTTTTTTGGATCAGGAAGGATGATGGGCCAAGAGTTAATAAACTATTGATTTCTGTGTGGACACAGGGTTACCTATGGTATGAAAATGCAGCTGTATTACATCATCAGTTACTGAAGGTAAAAGTTACCAATGAAACTTAGAAAGTATGGATAAAACCCCTGAGGGGTTATATCACTGAATGTATAAGAAAATACAATATCATATGAAACAAGCTCGATATAAAATCCATTGATTTTGTTACCTGTAATACCTAAAAGAATCCCTTTGTTATTGTTACATGAAATACCTAAATGATAATGGTAAGGAAGATTCTGACACATGGTCAAACTTGGATTCTATCTATACTGAGGTAGCCACCAGCCATAGGTATACCACCAAAGGGGAAATGATGCAAAAACAAAACAAAAAAACAGCTAAGAAAATTAGAGAGATTTAGCCGGGCATGTTGGTTCACGCCTGTAATTCCAGTATTTGGGATGCTGAGACAGGAGGATTGCAGGCTCCCAGCCAGTCTCAGCAACTTAGCAAGAGATTCTTACCAATTTAATGAGACCTTGTTTCAAAATAAAAGATAAAATAGGGCTGGGGGTGTAACTCATAGGATGGATGCCCCTGGGTTCAATCCATAGTATCACAGACAAAAAAAAAATAAAGAGGGAAGGAAGGAAGGGAGGGAGGCAGGTAGGGAGGGAAGGAAGGAAGGAGGGAAGGGAGAGAAAGAGAAAGAATCAGAAAATCATGGGTAAAGAAAAAGAGAATCAAAGAGCTTTTTCTAGCAGAATGGAAGTATTTAAGTGGTTATTAAGAAATGGGATGAAGCTGGGTGCAAGAGTCCATCTGCTGTCCCAGCTAGTCAGGAGGCTGAGGTTCAAGGTCAGCCTAGGCAATGTAACAAGACACTGTCTCTTAATTACACACACACACACACACACACACACTCAAACACAAAACAGAAGTGGGACGAAGTGGTTAGGGATAGGGTCAAAAAACCTTAATACCATACCCTTGGAGATTGATTGGATCCATGAGAGTCCCAATTAGTTTCTCATCATTGAAGGGTCATAAACATGTCATCTCTATTTATGCTAGGTTGAAGGAATTTTAATAAGATAACAAAAATGATAATGAAGTCAGGTACGGTGGCTCATGCCTGTAATCCCAGTACTTGGGAGGCTGAGACAGGAGGATTGCAGGTTCAAGGCCAACCCTAGCAACCCTGTTTCAAAATGAAAAATTAAAAAGGGGCTGGGTGTGTAGCATGGAGGTAGAAGGCTTCTGGTCCAATCTCTAGAAACACACACACACACACACACACACACACACACACACACACACACACACCCCAATAGTGAAAAACTGTTATGGTTTGGATCTGGAACGCCCGCCAAAGGCTCTGTGTTGAAAGCTTGGTCCCTAATCAGTAAGGTTCAGAGGTGAGTCTCTTAGGAAGCTAATGAACCATGAGCGATGGAATCACGAAGTCTGATTGAATCACAAAGATTGAATCATGCGCAATTGAAATCATGAAGCAATTGAATTGATGAGGTCAGAACCTCATCAATGGGTTAACCCGCTGAAGGATTTAGAGCTGAATGGAATGCGGGGAGGTGGTGGAAAGCAGCAGGTGAGGCCTAGTGGGAGGAGGCAGGTCACTGGGGGCATGGCCTGGAGTATTTCTTGCCCCCTTCCCCTTTCTCCCTCTCTTTTTCTTTCTCATCTGTTTCCCAGTCACCAGGAGGCGAAAAGCTTTGCTCTGCTACAACCTTCTGCCATGATGCTCTGCCCCACCACAGGGCCAGAAACAATGGAGTCAGCTCACCATGGACTGAAACTTCTGAAATCATGAGCCAAAATAAACCTTTCTAGCTGGGTGTGGTGGTGCACACCTGTAATCCTAGTATTTGGGAGGCTGAGACAGGAGAATCACAGGTTTGAAGCCAGCACCCTATAACTTAGTGAACCCTGTTTCAAAATATAAAATAAAAAAATTAGGGTGTAGCCCAGAGGTAGAAGTCCATGGGTTCAATCCCCAGTATCACACATACACACACATAAAAAATGTAACCAATTCTCTTGATTTCTCTGGGGTTTTTTGTTTGTTTAGCATTTGTATTATTTCTGCCTTACATATTTATCAAAAGTCACTAGTGAGACTATCTGAGCCTGGAATTGTGGGTAGATTAATTTAAAATTCATTGAACAGATATAGGGTTTTTAAAGTTATATTCATTTATTTATTATTTATTTGTTTACTTACTTATTTCTGCAGTGCTGGGGATGGACCCTAGGGATTTTCACATGCTAGGCAAGTGCTCTACCACTACACTATACCTCAGCTCGAATCTATTTGTTTTTGAGTGGTATTTCATGGTTTTCTATTTCAAGTAATTTGTTCATTTAATCTAACTTACTGAATTTATTGCCATTAAGTTGTTCATAGTATTCACTCATTTCATTCTAATATCTGTAGAATTTGCAGTGATGCTCTCTGCCTTATTTCTGGTGTTGGTAATTTGTGCCTTCTGTCTTCATTTGTTTTGTGTTGCTATAACAAAATACCCAAGGCTGGGTACTTTACAAAGGAAAGCTATTTATTTGGGTCATGATTCTGGTGGCTGGAAGAACCAAATAGCACAGTATTAATGGCTTCCTGGTAGTATCACAATATAGCAGAGAAACAAGGAATCTGCTGCATGGAGAAGGGGCCAAGTACATGGAGTGCCCGTACTTTATAATGCAATCTTGTAAAAAGTAGTTCAGTCACACCAAACCAATCCTACTTGTATGAGACCAGCATTAATTTAGTTATCAGAGTGGAGCCCCATGACCTAATTGCCTTCTATCAGACCTGATCTTTTAGACTCCAATGTTCTATTTTGGCCATGCATGCCAGACAAGCATTCTATCCCTATACTAGATCCTGAGCCCCTTCCCTAGGCTCTACTATTAAAAGCCTTCACCACTTCTCTGTAAGTTACATTGAGGATCAAGCCTCCACACATGAATTTTTGGGAGAAAAGTCATATCCAGATCATAGTACCTTCTCTTCATTTTTTCTCATCACTTTATCTAAAAGTTTATCAATTTTATTGATCTACTGAAAAAGGCTTCTAGTTTTAATTATTTTCTCTATTTTCCATTTTATAATTCATTTATTTTATACTAATTTTGTGACTTCATTCTTTTATTTAATTTTAAAAAGTTATTTTGTACTTCTCTCTATTTTTTTTTCAGTACTGGGGATTGAATCCAGGGGCATTCTACCTCTGAGCTATATCTCTAGCCCTATTTTATTTTATTTATTTATTTGCGGTACTGGGGATTGAACTCAGTGGCATTCTACCTCCAAGCTATACCCCCAGCCCTATTTTTTTTATTATTTATTTTGAAACCGAGTCTCACTAAGTTGCGGAGGGCCTCACTAGGTAGCTGAGGCTGGCCGGGAACCCGGATCCTCCGTTCTCAGCCTCCCGAATGCTGGGATTACAAGCGTGTGCCACCACGCCCGGCTTCTAGCCCTATTTTTAAGTGTTTATTTTGAAACAGGGTCTTACTAAGTTTCAGAGGGTCTCACTAAGTAGCTGAGGCTGGCCGGAAACCTGCAATACTCCTGTTTCAGCCTCCCAAGTACTGTGATTACAAGAGTGTACCATCACACTCTGCCTTCTCTCTATATTTTAAGGTGAGAACTGAGACAATTTATTTGAGGTCTTTCTGGGGTTTCTAGTGTTCTCATGTGGTTGTCCAGGGCAATAAATTTGCCCTTAACTCAATTACATTGCCAGCATTCTACATCTTTTTTGGGGGGGAGGAGGTACTAGGGATTGAACCCAGGGGAATTCTACCTCCGAGCTACACCCCCAGCCCTATTTTTTATTCTTTATTTTGAAACAGGGTCTCACTAAGTTGCGGAGGGCCTCACTAAGTAGCTGAGTTTGGCCGCAAAACCCCATCCTCCGATCTCAGCCTCCCACGTACTGGGATTAGGAGCGTGCGCCACCACGCCCGGCTAACATTCTGTATCTTTATGATACGGTTGGCTCTTATTTTCATTCAGCTCAAAATACTTTGTCATTTACATCTAGACTACTTCTCTAACTCCTGGGATATTTAGAAGTGTTTTATTTAGTTCTGAAATATTTGGAGATTTTCCCAGAGATATTTCTCTTATTAATTTTATTTAATTCCATTTTTTTTTTCCGGAATTTGGGATTGAACTCAGGGGCATTCTACCTCCGAGCTATACCTCCAGTCCTATTTTTTAGTCTTTATTTTGTAACAGGGTCTCACTAAGCTGCCGAGTGCCTCACTAGGTAGCTGAGGCTGGCCGAGAACCCGGATCCTCTGGTCTCAGCCTTCCAAATGCTGGTATTACAAGGGTGCGCCACCACGCTGGGCTATTTAATTCCATTATGATCAGAGAGCATACTTTGTTATGACTTGAATCATTTCGAATTATTGAGACATCTTTCATTGTTCAGAATATGGTCTATCTTGAAAGATGTTCCTTGTCTTCTTGAAAATAATGTGAAGTTTGCAATTGTTGGCTAGAGTATTCTATATGCTTCTGTAGTCAGATTAGTTGATAATGTATTTCAATTCTACTATATCCTAGCTGAATTTCTGCTTACTTATTCTATAAAGTATTTAGAGAAGGATATTGAAATCTCCAACTATAACTATGCATTCATTTAATTCTCCTTGAATCTCTATCAGTTTTCCTTCATGGATTTTGCTTCAAAATATGAGATTGTTATATTCTTTGATGGATTGACCCCTTTCTTTTTGAAGTGAAATTTTATATTCATGGTAATACCCTTTGTTTTGAAATCTTCTTTGTCTCATATTAATATAGTCACCCAAGCTTTCTTTTGACTTGTGTTAGGATAGTTTATAACTTTCATCTTTTAACTTTAACCTATTTGTTTCTTTATATCTAAAAAGCTTTTCTTTGGATATCAAATGATCCCATCCTGTGTAGTAATCCACTAAGATAATATACTGACTTTCATTGAGGTATTTATATCATTTATATTTAATGCCATTATTGACATGCTTGTTTAAATGTACCAAGTTAATTTTTTTTTGGTTTTTTTTTGGCGGTACTGGGGATTGAACTCAGGGGCATTCTACCTCCGAGCTATACCCCCAGCCCCATTTTTTATTCTTTATTTTGAAACCGAGTCTCACTAAGTTGCAGAGTGCCTCACTAGGTAGCTGAGGCTGGTCGCGAACCCGGATCCTCCGGTCTCAGCCTCCCGAATGCTGGGATTACAAGCGTGCGCCACCACGCCCGGCTCCAAGTTAATATTTGTTTTCAATTTTCCCATCTTTTTTGTTCCTTTTACCCATTTTCCTGATTTCCTTTAGATGAATATTTTCCATTAATTCATGTTGTAATGATATGATACTATATTTTTGTTCTTTTCATTGTGGTAAAACATACACACATAAAAATACACCATTTTAACCATTTTTGAATGTGCAAGACAGTGGCATTATATCCAGCATATTGTATAAAAACAACTATCCATTTTCAGAAAATTTTTCTTAATCCAAAAAATTTCCATCCATTAAATAACAATTTTTCTGTCTTCCCAGCCTCTCATCCTGTGGCAACATTTATTTTATTTTCTGTCTTTATGAATTTCCCTAGTTGCCCCATATAAATGGGATCATATGATATTTGTCCTCTTGTATAGCTTCTTTAGCATAATTTTGACGGTTCATCCATGTTGTAACATGTGTCAGAATTTCATTATTTTTAAGACTGAAAAATATTCCATTGCACATGTACGCCACATTTTATTTATTCATCTGTTGATAGACATTTGAGTTATTTGTACCTTTTGGCTATTGCAAATAATGCTGCTATGAATATTGAAATACAAGTACCTGTTTGAGACCCTGCTTTCAACTCTTTTGGGTACATACCAAGGAGTTGAACTTCTGACCATATGCTAATTCTATATTTAATTTTTTGAAGAACCATCAAATTGATTTCCACTGCACCATTTCACATTCCCACCAGCAAACCATAGGGCTCCAATTTCTCTACATCCTCACCAACTATTTTTACTACTACTACTACTATTATTATTATTATTATTATTATTATTATTATTATTATTTGATGCTGAGGATTGAACCCAGGGGTATTCTAAATCTGATCTATTTTATTTTTTATTTTGAAACAGGGTCTCGATAAGTTGCTGAGGGCCTTGCTATATTGCTGAGGCTGGCTTCAAACCTGCAATCCTCCTATCTCAGCCTCCGAAGTACTGGGATTACAGGTATGAATCACCATGCCCAGAATCATTTTACTTAAGAAAAAATCAGATGTGGTGGCATAGGGCTGTAATCCCAATACTTCGGAGGCTGAGACAGGAGGATGGCAGGAGGTTCACGACCAGCCTCAGAAACTTAGCAAGGCCCTCAGCAACTTAGTAAGAACCTGTTTCAAAAATAAAATAGAGCTGGAATGTAGCTCAGAGGTAGAGTACCCCTGGGTTTAATCCACAGTACCACCACCAATAATAATAATAATAATAATAATAATAATAATAATAATAATAATTATTATTATTATTATTATTATAGCCAGCCTAATGTGTGTGATGTGGTATGTCATTTTGTTTTTTTCTAATGATTAGTGATGTTTATTGTCTTTTATGTGCTTATTTGCCATTTTTATTGTACCTTAGATTTATAGCTTCACCATATACCAAGATAGAAAATACAGAACACTTAGAAAACATATCTAGTCATATATCTAGTCTAGGCCCTTACACAAAAATACATACACAATCCCCGTAGAGGATGCCTTCTAATTTTACCATTGGACATGAGTGTTTATAATTAAGTAGTTCAATTATTACCTTTTGGGAAGATTCATCACAAGTAATGCTAAGACTTCTGTTCTTTGATTTCAACCCAATTAACTTCCAACTGATATACACATGTCCCAGCAAATTTCGAGGTCATATTTCTTGATTTAGAAAAACAACCCCTACTTGGTCAAAGATAATGATTATAAACACATAATTAAACAGAAGTACTGACATTTAAGAAAAAGAAAAATCATAGCCGTTTATTTTTATCACCCCTTATTTTTATATCTCTTGGCTAAGTTGATTAAATATAATATATTGTCTTTCTCTAAATATAATTGAAGATGCTCAAGCCATTGTAGGCCTGTTTTCTAATCAAAGTTTGGTCCATGGACCAGCAGCATACATATTATCGAGGAGTTTTGTACAAATATATAATCTCAGCCCCTACCCCATTCTTTGTTGAATCAAAATCTGCATTTTAACAAAGATCCCCTTGAAATTTCATGAAAGTTTGAGAAACACCTATATTTAGTCAAGTTAAATGTGATTTTACACATATTTGTTCTGATTTTGTAGCTAATTTTTTATGCATATAGTACTTAGGATTGAACCAATTGGTATTCAACCACTGAGCTATATTCCCGCCCTCTTTATTTTGAGACAGGGTCTCCCTAAATTGCCCAGGCTGGCCTTGAACACCATCCTCCTGTTTCAGTCTCCCCAGTAGCTGGTATTACAAGCAAGCATCACCATCCCCCGATGACTTTGTAGTTAATCTTTACAGTACAATCTTAATTTCCTGATAGCCAAGTTATCCTGGTTGTCTCACTTTTTCCACCATGTGTTTCCAAAGGGTATGTCCTGTATCCTGCTGTTTTTTCTAGCTTCAAAATGTATAAAGACTAGACTATGAAGCACTTTCACCAGAGGTCATGCCATAGTCACAGCTCACATATTAGGGAAGATTAAGATGAGGGCCATTTGGAGGATACATCTTAGTTATCCTGAGAATGCTACTGGCATATGGGGGAATTTTGAAAATAAAGGAGTTATTGAGAAAGAAAAATGTATAGAAACAGCTTAATATGTACTGAGTACGTCCCATATGCCATGGACAATTCTAAGACAATTGTACATTGTTATAGTTAGATATAAAATGCCCCCTAAAGAGTCCATTTATTAAGTCGGGCATGGTGGTATATGCTTGTAATCACAGTACTTGGGAGGCTAAGAAAGGAGGATTGCAGGTTTGTGGCCAACCTTAGCTACTTAATGAGGCCCTCTGCAACTTTGTGAGACCCTGTTTCAAAATAAAGGATAAAAATAGGGCTGGGGATGTAGCTGAATGCCCCTGGGTTCAATCCCTGGTACTGAAAAAAAAAAAGAGAGAGAGAGAGAGAGAGAGAGACTGTGGGTGAGTTCATTTATTAATGTTTGGAGCTGATGTAATTGAGTCATGATAATTGTAATCCCAGGGTGGTGGCCTAGGCAGGCAGGGTGTGGGTCCCTGAGGCTACAAGCTTGGGGGTATATATAGTTCTTCCTCCCCTTGCTTGTTTCCAGCCTCCATGATGTGAGGAGCACAGCCCACGTGCTCTCCCTATCTCCACTTCCTGCCCTCCCTCATCATTCCCTGAGATCTGCAATCCTCAGCCTCACATGGAGTGAACCTTGAAGCTGTAAGAAAACAAATTATCCTTCCTCTAAATTACGTGGTCAATGTTTTAGATTATAGCTCTGGAGAATACTGACCTGAACATACATATTAATTCAGGAATCTTCAACTCTGCAATGCCGAGTTACTTGATGCTTTTATCAATGTCTTATAGAGGTGGATAGAATTTAAAACAACTATCTTTTTTCCAGGTGGGGAGTTACAGTGGCATTCTACCTCTGAGCTACATATCAGCCCTTTTTATTATTTTATTTTGAAACAGGGTCTTGCTAAATTGTAAAGGGTTTTGCTAAGTTACCAAGGCTGGCCTAGAACCTGCAATCCTTCTGTTTTAGCCTCCCAAGTACTGAGATTACAGGTATGCATCACCACATCCCACTTAAAACATCTATCTTAATACTACATATCTAGTAAGTGGCAGGAACTGAATTCACATTAAATTGTACAAGTCTGGAGTGTGTGTGTGTGTGTGTGTGTGTGTGTGTGTGTGTGTGTGTGTAGTACTAGGGATTGAACCCACGGGAATTCTACCGCCAAGCTATACCCTCTGCCCTGTTTTATATTTTATTTTTAAACAGGGCATCATTAAGTTGCTGAGGACCTAACTAAGTAGCTGAGGCTGGCCTTGTACCTGCAATCCTCCTATCTGAGTCTCACAAGTACTGAGATTACAGGTGTGTGCTACCATGCCTGGCTAAGTCCAGAGATTTTTTTTAATTTATTACTCTGTTCATCCTCCAGTAACAGACAGATTTCCTACATCACATTTGTTAAGAAGTAAGAAATAGAGAAATAGTTTTACAGTGACCAAGGCTACTACTTTTCTCTCGTTTCTTTTCTTTTTTTTGCGGTACTGGGGATTGAACCCAGGGGCATTCTACCTCCGAGCTACACCCCCAGCCCTATTTTTTATTCTTTATTTTGAAACAGGGTCTCACTAAGTTGTGGAGGGCCTCACTAAGTATCTGAGGCTGGCTGTGAACCCGGATCCTCCAGTCTCAGCCTCCCAAGTACTGGGATTATAAGCGTGCTCTACAGCTGTTAAGGAAGCTTGTAGTCACAAGATCTCATTATAGATTTGATCCTGTCACATAAAATCGTTTTGTTAAACATTTGTTTTGAAAGTATTGTAGATACATGTTCAGTTGTAAGAATAATTTAGAGAGCTGGACATGGTGGCACACACCTGTGATCCTAGTACTTGGGAGTCTGAGACAGGAGCATCGCAGGTTTGAAACTAGACTCAGCAATTTAGTGAGCCCCTGTTTCAATATAAAAAATAAAATGGGCTGTAACTGTAACTCAGAGGTAGAATGCCTCTGGATTCAACCTTCAGTTCAGTACAAAAAAAAGAATAATATAGAGGAATCCTATGTACCGTTTACTTGGCTCCCTCCCCCACCATGGCATCATTGTGAAGAAACTTAGTGTAATATCTCAATAAGGCTATTTGTATTTATATAATAAACTTGTTTCATTATAAGTTCCCCAGTTTTACAAATATTAACTTTTTGTGTGCATGTGTGTTGTTTCCATGCAATTTGATCACATGTGTAGATTTATAAGTCCATCACTAGAGTAAAGATATAAAACAGTTCCATCTTCATAAGGATTCTTTGTGCTAATCTTTTATAACCCTTTTCATTTCTCCCATAATTCCCTCATCCTTTACCCTGGCAATATTATACAAATGAAATCATACCTGTCATAAACATCTGTCCATATACTTTTGTGTGAGCATAAGTTTTCATTTCTCTGGTACAAATGGCTCAGATTGCAATTGCTACAACAGATAATGTTATGGTTTGGTTTTTGAATGCCCTCCAAAAGCTTGTGGGTTGAGGTTTAGATCTAGCTGATGGTGTTATTGACAGTTGGTGGAAACTTTAGAGGGTGAAGCCTACTTAAAAGAAGTAAGTCATTTTCTTGAAGAGTGTATTTGGACCCTGGCCTCTTGCTTTCAAAAGCCTTTAGAATGTCCCTGGGTTCAGCTGGGCGTGGTGGCACACGCTTGTAATCCCAGCATTTGGGAGGCTGAGACCGGAGGATCCGGGTTCGCGGCCAGCCTCAGCTACCTAGTGAGGCACTCTGAAACTTAGTGAGACCCTGTTTCAAAATAAAGAATAAAAAATAGGGCTGGGGGTGTAGCTCAGAGGTAGAATGCCCCTGGGTTCCATCCCCAGTACTGCAAAAAAAAAGAATAAAAATAGGGCTGGGGTTGTAGCTCAGAGGTAGAATGCCCCCGGGTTCTATCCCCAGTACCGCAAAAAAAAAAAAAAAAAGAACATCCCTGGGTTCAATCCCCAGTACCTAAAAACAAACAAAACACACACACACACACACAAACTGGTTTGCAGGAGAAATTTGAAAAAGTTTGGAGATTATGGAAAGCTTAGAATGCTATAAGTAGAGCTTAAAGGTAGATTCTGGTGTGAACCCAGAAGACCAGAATTCTGATAGGAATGTGGATAATACCAGCTGTGTTCATGAGGTTTCAGAGGGAAATAAGGACTCTATTGGGAATTGGACTAGAGGTCATTTGTGTTACATTCTGTCAAAAAATTTGCCTATATGTTGTCCATATCCTGAGACTATGTGTGATGCTAAGTTTAAAAGTGATGGACTAGTTTATCTGGCAGAGAAAATTTCAAGGCTACATAGCATTCAGGCATGGGTATTGATGACTTTATTTATTCATATTTATAGTGAGATGAGATAAAAATGCAGAAAGGTTTTTTAAAATTTGCAGTTTTGCCAGAAAAGGAGCAAGTATGAAGTTGCAGCCAAGTAGGGTGTGGTTGCTAAAAATTAGTGCAAATTTTTTGGTTCTTTTATAAACTTTTCATATTGATGGTGACATCCATGCACACAGCACTTGGTGACCTGACCCCCCTCCACTGCTCCCTCCCTGTTCTCCCTTTCCCCATACAGGGTATTGAGATTGGCATTGGTATTTTCACATAGGTACATAACATCAATGGAAGTGATTCCTTCATTGATTCTCTCGCACCCCCCCCCGCCCACATACACCCTCCCCTAGACCACCTCCCTGGCTTCACTAGAGTTTCTTCTCCATTATCTAAAGCATCTGATACTTGGTATCCCGATTACTCCCTAGCTTCTGCATGTGAGAAAAAACAAAGGACCCTTCACTCTCTGTGACTGGCTAATCTCACTTAACATAATGTTCTCTAAGTCCATCCATTTTTCCTGCAAATCACATAATTTTGTCCTTGATTGCTGAGTAGAATTCCATTGTGTGTATAGCCCATAATTTTGTAGTCCATCCAACTGTTGATGGACACCAGTTTTGGTGCCAATTTGGCTATTGTAAATTGTGCTGCTATGAACACGGATATGCATATATTAATACAATATTCTGATTTCAGCCCCTTTGGAGTGGTATAGCTAGATGATATGGTGGATCCATTCCCAGTTTTCTGAAGAATCTCCACACTGATCTCTGTAGAGGCTAAACTAATTTGCAATCCCACTAACAGTGTAGAAGAGTTCCTTTTTCCACACATCCTTGCCAGAATTTACTGTTTGACTTCTTGATGCTTGCCATTCAGACTAGTACTATTTAAATGAAGCCAAGTTAAGTGAGATGAGCCAGTTTCTGAAAGTCAATGGTCAGATGTTTTCTCTCATTTATGGAAGCTAGAGAAGAAATAAGAAAGGCCCGGGATTTGATGAAACTGAGGAGAGAGACCAGTAGAACAGTGGAAGAAGATTGCAAGAAGAAGGAGGAGAGAGGATAAAGGAAGTTTGAGGAAGGAAACAGACCAAATAATGTTATATTTATATATGAAGTTATCACTAGCAATCTCACTAGTATGTGAGGAGGGGTAAGGAGGGAAACGCACCAACAGATGTTATATGCATATATGAATGTATCACTTTCAATCTCACTATGATGTATAATTACATTGCACCAATGAAATTCTAAAAAGGCGGGGGGGGGGGGTGAAGTCAAGTACTTTGCACTGAGACAATAGGAAAGATGCCTTGAGGGCATCTCAGGAATCAATAAGACTCCACCTATCACAAGCTCAAAGGCTTTCCTTTGGGAAGAGCCCTCCGCCTGCTAATACAGAGCCATCAAGAGAATTATTTCCCCAGGATTCATTTTCCTATGTTGGCCCATCCAGTCACTCAGAGGCTATTGCAGCCATGGTCTAAGGGGGCTCAGCTACTGCTCCAGTTGGTAGTAGAAATTGGCATCATCTATGTGGTGCTGGGTTTGCAGGCATACCAAATGCAAGTATTATGGGGTAATGGAGGCTTCCACTGAGATTTCAAAGGGAAGGCTGAAGGGCCAGACAGTGTGTGGCAGGGTCAGAGTCCCTGCAAGCAGCTCCTTGAGGGGTTATAAATAAAGCTGTGAGAGTGTAGGATGTTAGAGAAGCCTCACCTACTAAAGTTTCCACCACCATCCAATGGCATCATTATTTAGGGACTAAGCCTTCAATGTGAGACCTTTTGTAGGGGGGGAAGGGTTAGGATCCAAACTATAACATTTGATCTAAGAATGTGGAACACTTGCTGAAGAAAGCCACAGGCAGTGAGCATAACCAGCTAGAAAGAGATTCCATATAGGCTGCAGCCAACAAGGCCATAGGGTGGGACTTTCCAAGGTCATTGTTGTTCACCTCATACAACCATGTGCCCCAGAAGTCACAGAGCTACAGAATTTAATGTTTGCCCTCCCTGCTGTATTTTGGCCCTTTGATCCATTCCATTCTATGTCCCCGTTTCTCCCTTTTGGGAATGTTTATTCTGTGTCATTGCATATGGGAAATATGTAATTTGTGTTTTGATTTGTACAAGGGCTCACAGCTAAGAGTCTGCTTTGAGTCTTGGAGGATAATTTGGACTTTTTAGCATTTTTGAACTGTTAAGACTTTGGGGACTCTTGGAAATGGACTAAATTCTTTTTGTATTGTGAGTTGGACATAAGCCTTTGGGGGCCAGGGATGGAATGTTACAGTTTGGATCCTAAATTTCCCTCCAGAGCTCACATACCAGAAGCTTGATTCCCAACTGAGGGTGCTATTGGAAGGTGGCAGAAATTTTAGGAAGTATGCCATAATTGGAGTAAGTAGATCATTGATGGTGTGCCCTTCAAGAGTATGTGGGGGCCCTGGCCCCTTCCCCTTTCTCTTATTGAGTGCTGGCCACCATGAGAAGCCTTCCTCCAACATGCACTTCTGTCATAATGTACTGTATTACCACAGGCCTAAAAGCAAGCAGGCCAGGTGACCTTGGAACCATGAGCCAAAATAAATATTTCCTCCTTTTAAGTTGATTTTTCTCAGGTATTTTGTGACAGCAAGAGAAGCTTGTTTTCAAGATCATTTTAAATATAAATTAAATTCCCACATTAATGAGTCAGTAGGTAGTATTTGAGTATCTACTACGTGTCCATCACTGTTCTGGGGGCAGATCTCTAACTTCAAGGAACATAATTGAGCAGTGACACCATCAGCAGAATTCCAGAATCCATTCCCACATTTACACTGAAACCATGATTCCCACAGGCTGCTCTCAGGCCATGACTAGGGTGGCAGATGTATGAAGGGAGGCCCATTCCTGAAGACACAGGGCTCCTCTAATGGTTGACTTTGGACCAAGGCCTCTTTGATGACTAACTGAACTTTTATTGGAACTACATGGCAGTTGAAAATACTTTAATCATGTTTCTCTCTCCTTTGCTCCAGGTCCATCTAGTATTATAGACTGACAGCTCTTCCATCCTCTCCCAGCTCCTTCCATATTTTACCTCACATTTCCTTAATAGATTTCTTGCACATTTAATTCTGCTCTAGCATCTGCTCTGACGACCTGGATAAATATACCAGAGTGATACACCATTAATTTTGCCTTCACTGAGCCTACAGTTTAGCCAGGAAGTCAGTCTGTAATGACACTGTACATTACTGAAACTAAAAGCAATTTTGAGCAGAAAGGCTTTGTAACCAGATAAATCCTGTGCTACATCTTTTTGGCCTTGTGACCAGCAAGACTACCTACGCTGCTTCTTTTTTTTGGGGGGGGGAGGGGGTTACTGGGGATTGAACCTAGGGGCATTCTGCCTCTGAGGTACACCCCCAGCCCCATTTTATTTTTTAATTTTGAAACGAAGTCTCACTAAGTTGCTGAGAGCCTTTCTGAGTTGCTGAGGCTGGCTGTGAATCTGCAATCTTCCTGTCAACCACTCAAGTACTGGGATTACAAGCGTGATCCATCACACCTGACATTTTTGCTCATCTACAAATGAAGAAAATAAAGTACCTCCAGATATTATCAAGGGATATTAGTTCTCATATGCTAATCTCTCAATAAATGATCACTACTATTACTAATAGTGTACTATTCACAATGAAAGATAGAAAATAATTAAGTACTGAGTATGTCATCCAGACAAGACATGTAAAATACCTTTGTCCTTAGCTGGGCATGGTGGTACACACCTGTAATTCCAGTACTCGGGAGGCTGAGACATGAGGATCATAGGTTCAAGTCAAGCCTCAACAATTAGTGAGATCCTCAGCAACTTAGCGAGACTCTGTTTCAAAAACAAAAAACGAAAAGAGCTGGGGGTATAGCTCAGAGGTAGAATGCCCTTGGATCTATGAAATACTGACTTCCTTTAACAGTTCTGAGCCATGTGATCCCCATTTATATAATGAGGAAGAAAGTAAGACATGTATCAGGAAGAAAGATCAATCTCAGGAAGCTGTGAGGCTTAAATGAAGAAATACATGGAATGTGCTGGCACTGTGTCGATATTCCATACATGTATACATTATCCGTTGTGTTACATGACATTCTTATCTTGTGTCACACAGACACTCAACAAATCTAGGGACATTTTAGGGAATGCTCAAGTAGGTACAATTGGCAGTAAAACACCAGGACTATTTACACAGAGTTTATGGGTCCCCAAAGAATTTCTCCTTTTCCACATGCAAAAGACACCCCCATGCCTTCTGTTAGCCTAAGTGCAGACAACCAACAAGCCCAGATGAAGAAGAGCTAAGTGCTTCCTTATGTGATTAGATAGGAATGGGGCGGGGAAGCTGACCATAGAATGACAGACAGTCTACCCAGAGGGAAGGTGTAGAAGCCACACTGAGATCGATGGAGTCTTTTACCATCTATAGAAATCTGCAGCCCTGCCACTACCAGGGAGCTGGGGAATAAGACCCAAGGAGACTGTTATCCCTATGCTGAGAAGGGACACCTTCTGTCTCTTGTCTCCAAAAAGAGTCGTTTCAACAAATGGTACTAAGAAACTGGATATTTGATCTACAAAAGAATGAGATTGGTCCCTTACTTGAAACCACATATAAAAATTAGCTCAAAATGAATCAAAGTCTTTAAAGTAAGAGCTAAAAATATATGACTCAGGAGGAAACATAGGGGAAATCTTTATAACATTGGCTTTGGTAATGATTTCTTGAAAATAACACCAAAGCACAGGCAAAAAAAGAAAAGTAGATAGACTTCATCAAGCCGGGCGTGGTGGCACACGCTTGTAATCCCAGCATTTGGGAGGCTGAGACCAGAATATCCGAGTTTGCGGCCAGCCTCAGCTACCTAGTGAGGCCCTCCTCAACTTAGGGAGACCCTGTTTCAAAATAAAGAATAAAAAAAATAGGGCTGGGGGTATAGCTCGGAGGTAGAATGCCCCTGAATTCAATCCCCAGTACTGAAAAAAAAAATAAATAGACTTCATCAAAATTAAAAATTGTATGTATCAAAAGACACTATTAAAGCCAGGCGTGCTATTGCATGCCTGTAATCATAGTACTTGAGAAGCTGTTACAGGAGGATTGCAGATTTGAGGACAGCCTCAGAAATGTACTGAGGGGGAGGGTGGGTGGGAATTAGGGAAGGGTTAATGAGAAATATGTGCATGGATGTCTTTACCTGTACTAGCTTGTACCCAACAAAAATGTGTAATTAACCCTGTTGTACCCAAGAAATGTATAAAAATCCATGCTAAAAAAAATAAATTAATTAATTATAAAAAAAAAAGAAATGTACTGAGACTCTCAGCAACCTAGCAAGACCCTGGTTCAAAGCAAAAAATAAAAAAGGGCTGGACCTGGTAGTGCACGCTTGTAATCCCAGCATTTGGGAGGCTGAACCCGGAGGATCCGGGTTTGTGGCCAGCCTCAGCTACTTAGTGAGGCACTCTGCACCTTAGTGAGACCCTGTTTCAAAATAAAGAATAAAAAGTAGGGCTGGGGTTATCACTCAGAGGTAGAATGCACCTGAGTTCAATCCCCAGTACCGCAAAAATAAATAAATAAATAAAAAAGGGCTGAGGGTGTAGCTCAGAGGTAGAATGCCCGAGTTCAATCCCCACTACCACACAAACACACACACACACACACACACACACACACACACACACACACACACACGACACTATTGAGAGAATGAAAAGATGACCAACCAAATGGAAGGTAAATTTTCCAAATCATATATCTGATAAGGATTCAATATCCAGAACACACAGAATTCCTTAACTCAGCAATAATAAAAAATTCAAAAGTGGGACAATGATTTAAATATAAATTTCTTTTTTTGTGTGGTACTAGGGATTAAATCCAGGGGTATTCTACCTCTGAGCTATACCCTCAGCCCTTTTTTTTGTTGTTTGTTTCGAAACAGGGTCTTGCTACGTTGCTTAGAGTCTCCCAAAGTTGCTGAGGCAGGCCTTAAATCTGTTATCCTTTTGTCTCAGCCTCCCAAGTACTGGGATTACAAGGCATGCACCACCAAGCCTAGCTAAGATAAATTTCTGAAAATAATAAACTATATCTTTGCTAATGAGATAAAATAAACACATTTTAAATTAATAACAACAGAAGTTCTCTGCAGAGTAATATAGTATTTTTATTTCATGTGTGTGTGGTACTAGGGATTGAACCCAGGGGCATTCTACCTCCAAGATACACTCCCCTCCCTATTTTTTGAAACAGGGTCTCCTTGGGTTGATGAGAGTCTCACTACTTGCTGAGGCTGTCCTGAGACCTGCAATCTTCCTGTCTCAGCATCCCAAGTACTGGGATTACAGGTGTGTACCACCACGCTTAGCTATTTTTAATTTGTGTGTGTATGTGTGTGTTTTGGTGGGGGGAGATAGTAGACTGAACCCGGGGCATTCTATCTCTGAGCTACATGCCAGCCTTTTTTTCTATTTTGTTTTGAATCAGGGTCTTGCTAGGTTGCTCAGAGTCTCACTAAGTTGCTGAGGCTATCCTCAAACCTGTGATTCTCCTGTCTCAGCCTTCCAAGTACCAGGATTTCAGGTATGTGCCACCATGCCAATCTTGCATAGTAAAATGCTATTTTTAAATATGGAAAGTGCAGAAAAGATAGATTACTGTATATAAGAGGGTAATACATTTTTATATATGTTGGATGGATCAGTGACAAAATATAAATGACAAAGGAAACAATCAATGAATGTGAACGATCAGTATAAATGATCCAAATTAAAAGACCATGAAAATATATAAACATAACAGAGCCTTAGTGTTTTGTGAGGCAATATAAAAAGGCTAAGATTTGGAGCCAGAGAATGTAGTTCAGTGGTAGAGTGCTTGCCTAGCATGTGTGAGGCCCTGAGTTCGATCCCCCAGTACTGCCCAAAAGTCTTAGATTTTTATCTCTAGTAATACTGAAAGAGAGAAAAAAGTGTGGTGCAGGAAAAAATATTTATTCACTTGTTTGGTACTCAAGATTGAACCCAGTGGCATTCTGCCTCTGTGCTACACCCCCAACTCTTCAACTCTTTAATTTTTTTTTTAAATTTAGAAACAGGGTCTTGCTAAGTTGCTGAAGCTGGCCCTGAACCTTCAGTCCTCCTGTCTTCCGAAAAAAAAAATAATGAATTAATTACTAAGTAGTGACCTCTTAAATGACACAGGAAGGAGCTCAGAGGACTTTCTATCCAGCAAAATAACTATTTGGTGAAAATTATTAAAGCTCAATCAGATTTAATGTTTAATGTTATGTGTATGAATCTCACTATCATGCACAATTACAATGCATCAATAAAAAACAGCTAACAAACAAACAACAACCCAAAAAAACCTCAATCACTGAAAACCTCTGGAAATAAAGAGAAGAACAAATGGAGGAGCAGTCATTTAAAAAAATGACCACAGTGTACGGGGTGGTGAACACCTGTAATCCCAGTACTTGGGAGGCCAAGACAGGAGGATCGCAAGTTTGAGGACAGCCTCAGCAAGTAGTCATAAACCCATCAACCCAAAGAGACCCTGTTTAAAAATAAAAATAAAATAGGGCTGGGGGTGTAGTTCAAAGGTAGAATGCCCCTGGGTTCAATCCCCAGCACCCCCCTCCAAAAAAAAAAACTTGACTCCATCTGGTAAGAATATGTTTATATGTTCATGCCCCTCTGCCTCCCTTCCCACCAGGGAAGGAGGCAGACATCTTATGTAATATCTACTCCAGGTACTGCAGCTAAAAACACAAGCGCTTCTTTTCCCTTCACTTTCTAGTCTGGGACAATGGGTTCATTCCAAGAAGAGAAGGCCACCAGTATCACTCCTCTGCCCCAGCCACAAGAGAAAGAAGCTGTTTCCCAGAAAGTAGCTGCTGAGAGAGTGAGAGTTCCCTTCTTTCACTTAGTCTCAATTTTTAGGATGGAAGCCGTATTCCCAGATACAGCAGGCTAAGGACACCAAAAAGCTCATAGAGTCTAAGATTCCAATACTTTAAAAAAATTTTGTGGTACTAGGGATCAAACCCAGGGGGCTTCTACCTCCGAGCTACACTCCCAGCACCATTTTATTATATATTTTTGAAACAGGATCTCACTACATTGCTGAGTCTAGCTGCAAACCTGTGATCCTCCTGTCCCAAGCCTCCCAAGTACTGGGATTATAGGTGTGCGCCAATGCACGCGACTTCAATACTGTTTTCTAAATAATTCATAAAACAAAGAGACAAAACTGATGAGAATATAGACCATTCGAATTATCAAGAACACTCCATCCTATAACAGAGGAATATATCTTCTCAATTACACAAGAATTCTCCAAGGTAGACCATAGCCTGGACCACAAAAAGAAGTCTCAGTAAATTTAAATGCATGTTATACAAAGTATGCTCTCTGAACACATGTGGAATTAAAATAGAAATCAATTCTAGACAAGTATGTGGGGAATCCCCTAAATATTTGGAAACTAACACAGTTCTAAGCAATCACAAAGTTTAACAAGAAATCAAAGAAGAATTAGAAGATGTTTTGAACTAAATGAAAACAAAACATTTTCTTTGAAAATTTGTGGGATTCAGTAAAGCCATACTTAAGGAAAATTTTACAGCAACAAAACCTAATTTTAGAAAAGAACAGAAACTTAAATTGATGGTCTCAGTGTCTACCTTGTGATACAAGAGAATAAAAGGGCAAACAAAATTCCACTTATGCAGGTTAAAGAATAAATATCAGAACAAAAATCAATGAAGTAGAATGCAATTAACTAGTAGATATAAGCTGGGTATGGTGGCACATGTCTGTAATTCAGTACTTGGGAGGCTGAGACAGAAGGGTCACAAGCTCAGCAACTTAGCAGCGAGATCCTGTTTCAGAATAAAAAAATAAAAAAGGGCTGGGGGTGTAGCTCAGCGACAGCATGCATTTGTGTTTAATCCCTAGTACCAAAAAAATCTACTAGATATAAAGAAGTTTTTATAGTAATCTACTAGATATAAAGAAGTTTTTATAGTAAAAATTGTCATAAAGTTAAACAGTAAAAAAACCTGACATTAAAAGTTGATTCTTTGAGAAGATCGATAGAATTGTAGACTTCTAGTCAGAGAAATCAGGACAAAGAAAGAAAATTCAAAGCATTAATATCAGAAATGAGAGAGGAAACACAGATTCTACAAATTTCAAAATAATGTTAAGGGAATCAACTTAATACTAGTAAATTAGACAATTCATAAGAAATGTAAAAAATCATTAGATGTCTTAAAGTATCAAAGCTCACTTAAAAGAAAATAAATAGGGCTGGGGGTGCAGCTCAGTGGTAGAGTACTTGCCTAGTATGCCAGAGGCCCTGGGTTTTATACCTGGTGAGGCAAAACAAAAATCAACCTAACAAAAATAAATAAAAATATGAACATCCTTAAATGTATTTTGAAACAGATGTTTTAAGTTAAAAATCTCCCCACAGTGAAATTAGGATTTCTCTGATGATTAGAGAGGCTGACCATTTTTTCATGTATTTTTAGCTATTTGTAAGTTTTCTTTAAAGAAATGTCTATACAGGTCCTTTGCTAATTTTTAAAATAGGGTTTAAAATACGGTTATTTTCTAATGCACATGATGCACATTCACAAACACTTCAAAGTCAAGCACTAAACTGGACATGAGAAGGAGGGAGGGGGGAGGGAATTGGGGAAGGGTTAAATGAGAGGTGTGTGCATGTATGTCTCTACCAGCTTTTAACTCACAAAGATATATGATTACAATGCACCAATAAAAATGTTTTAAAAATAGGGTTATTTTTTCTTTTGTTTTTTGGTACTAGGGACTGAATCCAGGAGCATTATACCTCCAAGCTATACCCCCAGACCTATTTTATTTTTTATTTTGAAACAGGGTCTTGCTAAGTTGCTGAGAGCCTTGCTAAGTTGCTAAGGTTAGCCTGGAACCTACAATCCACCTACCTCAGCCACCTAAGCACTGGGGTTACAGGGTGTTCTACTGTACCTGGCTGGGTTATTTCTTTCCTTGTTATTGAGTAGTTTGAGTTCCTTGTGTATTTTGTATAATAGCCACTTATCTGATGTACGATTTGTAAATATTTTCCACTTGCTAATGGGTTGTCTCTTCATTCTGTTGTTTCCTTTGCTATAGAAACAATCGAATTTGCTAGGAAGCCCCTTACTTCCTTTCTTCCTTCCTCTCTCCCTTATTTCCTTCTCTGTGGTACTAGGGATTGAACCCAGGGGCATTCTGCCTCTGAGCTACACAGCCAGCCATATTTAATTTTTTATTTGGAAACAGGGTCTGGCCTTAAACCTGAAATCCTCCTGTCTCAGCCTCTCAAGTACTTAGAATTACATGTGTGAGCCACCACAACTGGTAGAAACTAGTTTTACCAAACATTTTACGAAGAAAATATACCAGTTCCACATAAATTTTTCCAAAAAAAATGATAGGAGGTAATGCCTTCCAATCCATTACATGATGTCAGCACTGCTCTTATAGAAAACTAAAGACATGCCCGGCGTGGTGGCACACGATTGTAATCCCAGCATTTGGGAGGCTGAGACCGGAGGATCCGGGTTCGCGGCCAGCCTCAGCTACCTAGTGAGGCCCTCCGCACCTTAGTGAGACCCTGTTTCAAAATAAAGAATAAAAAATAGGGCTGGGGGTATAGCTCGGAGGTAGAACGCCCCTGAGTTCAATCCCCAGTACCTCAAAAAAAAAAAAAAAAGAAAAGAAAAAGAAAACTAAAGACGTTAAAAGAAAGAAAACTGCAGGAATATTTCTATCATGAACAGAAATGTAAAAACTCTTAGCTCTTAGCCGGGCGTGGTGGCGCACGCTTGTAATCCCAGCATTTGGGAGGCTGAGACAGGAGGATCCGGGTTCATGGTCAGCCTCGGCTACTTAGTGAGGCCCTCTGCAACTTAGGGAGACCCTGTTTCAAAATAAAGAATAAAAAATATGGCTGGGTGTTTAGCTTGGAGGCAGAATGCCCCTGAGTTCAATCCCCAGTACCGCAAACAAACAAACAAAAAACCTCTTAAATGTTTTAAAAATTTATTTATTTATTTATTTATTTATTTATTTATTTATTTATTTATTTTTTGTGGTACTGGGGATTGAACTCAGGGGCGTTCTACCTCCGAGCTATACCCCCCGCCCTATTTTTTATTCTTTATTTTGAAACCAAGTCTCACTAAGTTGCGGAGTGCCTCACTAGGTAGCTGAGGCTGACCGCGAACCCGGATCCTCCGGTCTCAGCCTCCCGAATGCTGGGATTTCAAGCGTGCGCCACCATACCCGGCTTAAAAATTTATTTATGTTTTTAATTGTTAATAATTGCTTATATTTATGGGGATACTGTGATATTTTGGTACACATACATTATGAAATGAACAAGTCAGCATATTTAGATTATCCATCATCTTGAACATTCATCATTTCTTTGTGATGAGAGCATTCAAAATCCTCTCTTCTAGCTATTTTTGTTTATACAATACAATATTGTTAACTTTTGCCAACTTTCTGTGTGATAGCACACTGGAACTTATTACTCCTATCTAGCTGTGTCTTAGTACCCATTGATCACTTTGTTCTGGGTATGGTGGCACACCCTGTAATTTTAACAATTGGGAGGCTGAGATAGGAAGATCCCAGGTTTGAGGCCAGCCTCAGCAACTTAGTGAGATCCTCTTTCAAAAAAGAAAGAAAAGTAAAGTAAAAGGGCCAGGGATTTAGCTCAGAGGTAGAATGTTCCTGGATTCATTACCTAGTACAAAAAAAAATCAATCTCTCCCCAAACCTCCTTCTCTTAATCTCTCCAGCCTCTGGTCATCACAATTTCTGTTTTCTACTTCTATGGGATTAGCTTTTGTAGATTCTATAGAAAAGTGACATTGAGTGGTATTTCTTTCTATGCCTGCCTTATTTCACTTAATATTATGAAATTCAAGCCCAGCTACATTATGGCAAGTGACACAATTTCATTCTTTTTTATTGCTGATTTGTAATCCACTATGTGTATGCATATATATATATATATATATATATATATATCCTGTTTTCTTTATCCACTTATTTATATGCACTTAGGTTGATTCCATACCTTGGCTATTGTGAATAATGCTGCAATAAAAACGAGAGTAGAGCTATCTTTTTAACAAATCAAATAAGGTAATACTTTATTTTTATTCTTTATTTTGAAAAGGTCTCACTGAGTTGCAAAGGGCCTCACTAAGTATTAGCTGAGGCTGGCCGTGAACCTGCAATACTCCTGTCTCAGCCTCCCAAGTACTGGGATTACAAGCTTGAGCCACCAAACCCAGCTCAAATAAAGTAATATTTATTTATTTATTTATTTATTTATTTATTTATTTATTTATTTATTTACTTTTTGTGGTACTGGGGATTGAACCCAGAGGCATTCTACCTTCAAGCTACATCCCCACCCCGATTTTATTTCTTATTTGGGAACAGGGTCTCACTAGGTTGATGAGTCTCACTACTTGCTGAGGCTGTCCTCGAACCTGTGATCCTCCTGTCTCAGCCTCCCAAGTACTGGGCTTACAAGCATGCGCCACCACGCCTGATTATAAGGTAATATTTAAAACAAGATTACACAATGCAGAGTACTAACCACTGTACAATTACATCAGTATCCTCAATAAATGGTGCTGGGGAAATTAGATATCTTCATGCAGGAAAAAGAAAATAGACCCTTATCTTACTTCTCCTGTAAGAATCAACTCAAAATGAATTAAAGACTTAAATGTGAGACCTGAAACTGAAAATCTACTAGAAGAAAATTGAAAGAAAAGCTCTATGACACTGGCATGGGCATAAATTTCTTGGATATGATCCCAAAAGCAAGCAATAAAAAATGAAACAGACAAGCAGGATTGCACTGAGCTTCTACACAGCAAAGAAAACAACAGAATGAAAAGACAGCTGACAGGGGAAAATATTACAAATTATACAGCAAATAAATGGCTAATATAAAAAATATACAAGGAACTCAAACTACTCAATAACAAGAAATGTTCCTTTTTTTTTGTGTGTGGTACTAGGGATGGAACCCAGGGACATTCTACCTTCGGGCTACACCCCCACTCCTATTTTTTATTCTTTATTTTGAAACAGGGTCTAAGTTCCGGAAGGCCTCACTAAGTAGCTGAAGCTGCCTGCGAACCCGGATCCTCCGGTCTCAGCCTCCCAAGTACTGGGATTACAAATGTGTGCCACCACGCCCGGCTGAAATGTTCCTATTTAAAAATTAGCAAAGGACCTGGGTAGACATTTCCTAAAAGAATATATATATATATACATATATATATATATATATATATATATATATATATATATATATATATATATATATATAAATAACAAGTATATGAAGAATGGTCAACATCTCTAATCACCAGAGAAATGTAAATTAAACTACACTGAGCTGGGCATGGTGGTGCACACTTGTAATCCCAGCATTTGGGAGGCTGAGACGGGAGGATCCGGGTTCATGGTCAGCCTCGGCTACTTAGTGAGGCCCTCTGCAATTTAGGGAGACTCTGTTTCAAAATAAAGAATAAAAAATATGGCTGGGGCCGGGCGTGGTGGCGCACGCTTGTAATCCCAGCATTCAGGAGGCTGAGACCGGAGGATCCGGGTTCCCGGCCAGCCTCAGCTACCTAGTGAGGCACTCCGCAACTTAGTGAGACCCTGTTTCAAAATAAAGAATAAAAAAATAGGGCTGGGGGTGTAGCTCGGAGGTAGAATGCCCCTGAGTTCAATCACCAGTAACGCAAAAAAAAAAAAAAAAAAAAAA